>LGRX02035166.1:138050-159739 GCA_001247695.2 Cymbomonas tetramitiformis | reverse complement strand
GTTGTATATCTGCTATTTTGGCAGCGCGAGACCGCATATCTGCTATATAGCAGCGCGAGGTTGCATCGATCTGCTATTTGGCGGCGCGAGGTTGCATATCTGCTATTTGGCAGCGCGAGGTTGCATATCTGCTATTTAGCGGCGCGAGGTTGCATATCTGCTATTTGGCGGTGCGAGGCTGCATATCTGCTAATTGGCAGCGCGAGGGTTGCATATCTGCCATTTGCAGCGCGAGGTTGCATATCTGCTATTTGGCGCGGAGTTGCATAGATCTGCTATTTGGCGGCGCGAGGTTGCATATCTGCTATTTGGCAGCGCGAGGTTGCATCGATCTGCTATTTGGCAGCGGGTACATCGATCTGCTTTGGCAGCGCGAGGTGCATCGATCATTGGCGTAGCGAGGTTGCATATCTGCTATTTGGCGAGCGCGAGGTTGCAAATCACTATTTGGCGGCGCGAGGTTGCATATCTGCTATTTGGCAGCGCGAGGTTGCATATCTGCTATTTGGCGGCGCGAGGTTGCATATCTGCTATTTGGCGGTGCGAGGCTTCGAGGACCGCACCAGACTAGAGCATGCTGCGCGCAATAAAATGAACCCTGTCGGGTTCACTCTGGGCGCAGTTTGCTGCTGCGTTGACGTTTGCCACGTGGCGTTTCTCAATGTTTGCCACGTGGCGTTTCCCTCTAAGGCACTCGTCTCGGCACTCACTGTTTCATCTCCTGTTCTAAATCCTGTCTACGCCGAAAGCTAATGTTCGCCGTCTTGGTTAGCAACGTGGCCCGTACACCTGCCGGCTATCCGACTCTGAAAACGCGAATGAACCCACGGCATCGCGGGCGCGCGTCCGCCCCTCCCTTCACATCGCAAAAGTGCAGGCTGCTCCGAGACGGAGAAAGGGCTGCGCGAGGACTCCTCCGAGATGAAAGATGTGCGCGCGCCCCGGACCTTCGCCTGCTCATTTGCCGCGGCCTGCTCAGCAACGCGCTCCTGCTGCGCCCGGAGCCGGATGAGGATGACGTACACGAGAATGAAGAACAGGCACACGGCCGCAGGCGTGGCCACGGCCTGCCAGAAGGAGAGCCAGAAGGGCGAGCTCCCCCACACCGCCCCGAAGTGGTACGAGAAGCAGCGCGTGTTGAGGAACAGATTCAAGTCGATGTTGATGACATTAACCGGCCCCAAGACAGCGGCTAGGAGTGGAGGGATGATATCCATGGCGTATGTGCCGCTGATCTGGCCCATGACCTGGAAGTACCCGATGACCAAAGTGAGGGCAGTCCTCGCCTTGAGGAGCTCGATGGCGGTGGCATGCGTTTGCCCGCTCTTGAATTGCATCGCCACCTCTTTGGTGCGGCCCCGCAACAGCATGTGGAAGAGCAGCAGCATCACGGTCAGCATCACTCCCACCAAGGCAAGGGCCTGGATCAAGACGGGGATCTTCCCGGGACATCGGTCACAGCTGTCCTGTGTGACAACCGGGTAATGATCCACGCTGCACACCACCTGCATGTGTGGTAGCAAAAACCTTGCGGGGTCGTCAGGCTTTGCAGGATGCTAGTCTAGGGTTTAGGATTTCCTCCTTTAGGATTTCCTTCGAGAGGACAACCGCTGCGGCGACCGGCGGGCTGTGCTGTGGAAAATTGGACGGATGCACCGAGGCTGAAAGTGGCCGGAATGATAGGTGGACTCCAGGATGACCGCATCTCAGATGGCAGGTTCTTCTGAGTATGACCGGCAGCCCTGGGATTGACTGTGCGTGCACGCCTTGGGGGTTGACTGTACGTTCACACTTTGGGGGTTGACTGTGCGTTCACACTTGGGGAGGGGTTCACTGGCGTGCACACTTTTTGGGGGGTGACTGTGCGTGCACACTTGGGGGTTGATTGTGCTTCACACTTTGGGGGGGGGTGACTGTTCGTGCATACTTGGGGGGGGGCAGCTGTGCTTGGTCATGCAGGCAGGGATCGTGGCTATGCTCCTTTATCTGCTGGAGGCGCCCTGTCAGGCGCTTTCCCTCGGCAGGGGGCCAAGGTATGCCTGCGAGCCGCGTATGCGCCCGGGCTGCCAGCGCGCCATTTGCCGGACACTACTCGAGTCCTCAAACACAGACAAGCGCACGTATAAACCCTAAAACCTTAAACCCTAAATATGCTTTTCACGTTCAGAGGGTTGAGCCGATTGCAGCTTGTTGTGGCAGCCTCACACCTGCCCCATGCCCCCGCACATGACCCCTCCCGAGTACGCCTCGGTGTTGCAGAGCAGCAGCTGTCCCACGCTGGCAACGCCCTGGCCATGCCGGCTGGTGGTCCCTCCTGCTGTGGCGTCCCCAGTTGTACACGTCCCCGTGTCGTCGTGCGCGTCGCTGGTGGTAGTGCAGGCGTCGTTGTGGGTGCACTCGTAGAGGCGGTCCAGGAAGCACTCCGTGGGGCTGGCGGCCTCCAGGCAGTGCTGCGCGTTGGGGGCGAGCCAGTGCCCGTCGCACACCTCGTACGTGTCACCCCCTGGACACCCAAGGCCCTCGGGGCACTCTTGGCAGGAGCTGTCATTGGAGAAGCTGATGGTACCCTGCGGGCAGGGCTTGCATGTGACGGATTCGCTTTCGCCGACGGGGTATTCCCCGGACACGCAATACCGCAACACCACGGTGGCTACGCTGGAATTCACATCTCCCTCCTTGGCGAGCTGGGCAGTGGCGTACAGCTGGCACGAGGCTCCGGGGGCGCCAAACAGCTCGAGGCTGTCGCGGAAGAGCGCAGCGCCGCCCACCACCTCTTGCTCGAAACCGTTCCCTGAGAGGGAGCAAGGCGACGCAGATGTGCTGCGGAGCGTCACCAAAGTTCGGCTGCTCGCCACCAACTCCCCGTATGCGTCCGTCAAGTTCACTGCGAAGCCGTGCACCAGTGGGTGCCCCCCTGCCTCCGCCGCCTGCACGGTGTCTATCTGCAGAGCCACCGGCCGGGTGGCGAAACCGGCGGGAGATGCGTAGGCTGCGGTATTCCCGGCAGCCAGCGCGTCCTCCGTGCAGTTGTTGCAACTTGGCAGGTGACTCGCCGCTGTCATCTCCAGGGGCTCCCAATACATAACGGAGCCTCCCGCACGCGCGGCGTTGTCCTCGAACCACAGCTCGCTCAATTCAACCAGTGGACCTGTCCCCGGGACTGTGGATTCTATGGAAAACGCCTCCTCCACGTAAACCACGGCACCTGTGTTGGCCGAGTTGTTCACAAAATGGGTTCCTCGGACCTGACAAGCAGCCTTCGGTGGTGAGTGGCCAGAAACCATGACATGCTGCTAAGCTGTGATGACAGGAATGCCTCGGAGGTTCGTCACGCAGCTTACCCCCCCCCTCTCACGCAGCCACAGCACTCATTCAGGTCCAGGGGGAGACCTGCATTCAATATCAAGCCATTGGCCACACTCTGCAGATTTGAATGTATTTGGGAGTTCGAAGGAAATCCACTTCTATAAACTCACAACTAGGGCATGCTGATCAATGCTGAGCTTTGCTCCGGCGACTTTAGATAAAGGCCAGAGGGATCATGTATGTGATGATAGTCAAATTTCACAAATTTCATCGCCTTCCAGATCAAGATTGACGAAATGCTGAATATGACAAGAATTATCAATCACCCACCAAGACACCTTTCAGGCATTGCAGCAGGCTACTTCTGCGGGATGTTGATCGCCCCAACGAGGTAAATACCGCAGATTTACGGCGCGGAAACGCGCGTGCATGGGCGTATGGGCAGAGCGCGGACCTGTGGGCGATGCCTGGATGCAGCAATGCGAGGAATCGTGAGGCAGAGCTAGGCAGGATAGTGAAAGACGTGTGTGTGGCTTAACCTTGGACCAATTCGTTTGCCCCCCTCTAGCTACCTGGTGTGTACTTATCCTTGGACCAACTCCTTTGGCAGACCGTAGCCGCAGAAGACCGGCTGCACTATGTACCCACGCCGTGGATCACAGGATTCAGCACACACTTCGGGACGCTTATCCAGATTCTCCAGAGCTCACTAGTGAATGGGACCGCCTAAGCCTTACTGAGGCATCTGATCCCCTCTGCACCTGCACCGCCGGCGCGCTGCTGCCGTGTCTCTGGAGCCGGTTCATCCCTGTCCCCCGAGCTGCGCGAGTCATCTCTCCACCACCAAGCCTACGCGCAGGACCACCCCTCTGCTCCCTGAGCCTCACTGGGCCACCTGAGCCCCTCTGTAACTGTCCTGCCCGCGCACTGCTGCTGTGTCTCTGAAGCCGGCTCACCTCTGCCCCTCGAGACACTCGAGCCACCTCTTCACCACCAAGCCCACATTCGGGACCACCCTGCTGCCCTCTACTCGCCCTAGAGCCTGGTCTCAAGAGAGCTGCTCGAAGCCCTTGCACTGAATGCCTTGCAAGGAAGCCGCGAACTTGAGTGATGCGCTCCACACTTGCCCTGCAACTGTTGTGCTACACTGTTCCTACTTGGGGTCCCATCCCCACAGTTGGCTGTGTGTCCCAAGCCCTCCCGGTGGCCAGTCAACATAGTCAACCAGTCAGCCGACAGCCAACCGGTCGTCACCTTTCCGACAGCTGCTCATCACCTGGTGTGCATATGCTTATCCTTGCGAATCCTTTGGCACCCCGAAGCCACAGAAGACTGCACTATGTACCCACGCCGGGGATCAAAGGATTCAGCACACACTTCGGGACACTCATCCGGATTCTCATCATCCAGATCATCCAGACCAGGATCGAACCTGGTGTGTGTATGTGTGTTTAGGCAGTTGTGCGAATGATCGGAGCGTCCAGCTTGGAGGTCTCTCCGGTTGCTGCAGGCAGCATGGCGAAATGCCCGCTCATGAGTACTAAGCCTACCTCAACTGCTTGATGTGGGAGCGTCAGCAACACGGAGGCTGCCCCGCCATCTCCTGCAGAGTTATCTACACAGTCAGATGCTGTCAACGTGAGGTTGCCAGCTGAGAAGAGAGCTCCCCCTTGCGTGGCCGCCACGTTGCGCTCAAAGCGGCACTGGTCCAATGTCGCCACGCTGCCGCTCTCTGCCAGCAAGCCGCCGCCGCCGCCGCTTGCATTGTTTGCAAAGAATAAGGTGGAGGTTATCTGGCCACAACCACAACCCACTCATCATGAGGGTTGGGAGGCAACTCAGCACGACCCTCTGCTGGGAAAGTGGGCACTGGAGGGGTGGTCGGGCTGTGGCTCAGAGTCCGGTGCCATTGATCCCAGGCGGTGCTGACAAACGGACACGATCTCCCCCACGGCATGCTCCCCACCACGGTTTCAGGCGCCACTTGGGACAACTTCCCCATGGGAAACGCGGTGCCGTGGTTCGCATGGGTCTGCTCGCGCGTGCCCTGACCGCGCAGTATCATCTTATTAAACCACGGCACCTCGGATCCTATGGGGAAGGTGTCCCAACTGTCACCTGGGCACGTGGCGGGGCGCGTGTTGCTGGAAAGCCGGTGTGAGTCCGTCGTCAGCTAATACTATCGGGTGGGCGTGGGACCCATGGCACTGGACTCTCCGGTTGTGGCTCGTCACGACGATTGAATTAAGGGAGCGTAAGGGCATCGGCAGGCAGCTCACCAAGGTGCTTCTCCTGCTTCACTGAGTCGGTAAAGGGGGAAGCAAGGGCGTGGGGTAAGGTCAGGGGGGTCGCCATTCGGCTCACCGTGGTGATGCTCTGTAACCTGGGGAGGGGTGTGTGGGAAGGAGAGGGGGGTAGCTCGCGCACCGCAGCATGTGCTGCTTCCCGGAGCCACAGTGCATTCCCAAGGTGGTGCTCCAGGACGGCGTTCAGCATCACGGCTTCTGTGTCACTGGAGAGAAGAAGCCCGGAGACAGAGTTGTTGCGAATTGTGGAGTCCATGATGGTGATGTGAGCCCCGTCCCTGGCTGATAACCCCCCCCCTTCAGGCGCGGCATTGCGGTCCAGAACGGTGCCTTGCCGCAGCTCCACCTCTGCCCCGGTGTCGACTGCGATGCCGCCGCCGCCACCTTCGGCCTGATTGTGGGAGATGAGTGTGGCCTCCACCACAAGCGCGCTGCCTTCAAGCACAAACACACCTGCGCCGTCAAACCTGGCCGAGTTGTTGGCCACGACAGAGTCGTTGCAGATGAACAAGGTGCTACCTGTTCCATGTATGCCCCCTGATGCGAACCCAACATTCAAACCCCAGCACACAAGTTAAGAGATTCGAGGCTCCCGGCACTGAAAGAGAAAGGCTCTAAATCAAAGACGGATACCCCCCAAAGCGAGGCGCCGAGATCAGCTGCAACCGTGTTGGTGAACGCCGCAAGTTTCGAGGCTGCCGAGTCATAAGGTCAAATCTGACAACCTAAACCGTTGGATGGCGGGCAGATTTCCGCATATCCGGTGACCAAAATTCCTGGACAGGGCTTTGCCTACAAATAGTCTGCCCGGGAAGAAACAAGAGGGGGCAAACTTGAGCCTCTCTGCCTCCGAGTGTCTCCCGATTCGGTCAACAGCAACCCGTCAATCTCAGATCGCCGCCCCTAAAAGCATGGACAAGATTGGGTGGCCTCGAGTGCGGGGGAGAGACTCAGAGGTGCGACCGACTTCCTCGACTACGAGTATTGCAATTAACATTGCTTCAGCAGCCCAAAGTGCGGCAGCGGGAGGTGTTGAGCGGCATTCTGGTTAAATTGGAGCCTGCGGAATTTTAGAGGTTTCTGTGCCGGTAGATCGATCAGAGTTTCCTGAGCCGTTAGATCAAAATCAGCAGCTGAGTTAGATCTAAAGGCTTTACACACGACAGTATTTAGTAGTTCCGCCCGTGGGAATCCGCAGCTCTGTTCTTTTGCCTTCGCAAAAGAACTTCACAAGAAATTTTTCCTCGCGGAGAAATTCTTAGTGCGGCACACTGCAAAAACTTTTACCCCACATTTTAACGTTACTGTGGAAGTTTAAACCCTTGACGACTTACTACAATGAGCGATCAAGAAGGTGAGCAAGGCGCGTCGGAGAACAATGCTGGCGCGGCTGGACTACAACCGGCTGCGAAGTCCGGGATGGAAGTCCTGTTGGAGCAACAGGGCGAAATGATGAAGCTCGTGATGAAGCAGATGGAGACTCTCGCAGCGAGAGTTGAAGTCGCGGAGGAGGCGGCAGCGAAAGCCGCTTCGCAGGCTGGTGGTTCCGCTCAGAGCGGAGACGCGGAGCTGGAGGCATTAAAAAAGCTCCCGTATGTTCCACATGTTGAAGGGAATCCGTTCCCTGCGAGACCTGCAACACTGGAGACTGACATGCCGCAGATGTACGACCTGTACAACGACAAGACCTACGACGCCCTCTCCAAACGCACCAACTCGTCCATGCGTTACGAGCAGTTGGTGCTTGCCCCTGCGCTGTCGTACATGCACGATGCGATTGCGTTTTCCGAGGTGACCCTGGACTGGTGTCAAGATGAGAAGGATCCCACAACGGTGGAGGAATTGAGTGAGCGCGTTTTCGCAGCGCACAACACGTTTAAGGGCATTTTTTCGCTCCTGAACAACCGTTACACCATGTTGCAGCTCAGAGCGAGCATGGAGTCTGACGCAACGTCGCACGGCGGAGCTGAGGCGTTGCGGGCGAAGTTGGCCTTCATCGAGGAGAAGGTGTACGCAGGCAGCGACGGGTTGGTGAGCGACTCAGTGCTCACGAAGTGGTTGAAGGAATTCGACACCACGAAGGCGAAGGCCGTGATGAACACGCACGCCAAGGCCAGCGCCAAAGTTTCGACTTTTCGTGACCGTCCAGGAGGCAAGGGCAAAGGCGCTGGAAAAGGTGAAGGTGGCCGCGGCAGCGGCAAGGGAGGTAAAGGGTCAGGGCTTGGGCGAGGCGCCCAAGCCCAGACCTAACTTTCCGATCACGGAAAGGTTGGACGCCTTCCGCCCCTCGGGGCGTTCAACGGAAAGAGCCCACCCTGCAGGAAAGGGTGCGGAGCAGAAGGGGGGCATGGCGCGCAGCTGGCGCGAACTCAGAGGTGATGCAGTGGATCAGCAAAGGGGCAAAGATGCGATGGGTCGACAAGGCGCCTCTGCCTTTCGATCACGGAGTGTCGTTGGGCGACGCCACCCCTCCGCAGCTGGAGTGGATGGCCGCAGAGACCGAGCGGTGTCTCAGAACGGGCGCATGGGTGCGAGCGCGGAGGCGACGACACGTATCCTGAGTGTTCCTGGTGCCGAAGCCGGGGACGAACAAGTGGCGTCTAGTGATGGACTTCCGCTGGTTGAACACTCACTGCGCGAAATCTCGCTGCAAGATGGAGACGTTGAAGAAGCTGCGTCGGCTCGCCAAGCCGAACGACTGGTGCTTCAGCTTCGACCTCCAGGACGGTTACCACGTCGTGGGGATCGACCCCGCCTTCCAGGAGTACATGCAGTTCGACGTGCGGGGGGAATTATTCCAGTGCGGCGCCCTTCCCTTCGGCTGGAACGACTCGCCACGAATCTTCGTCAAGGTCATGAAGGTGCTCGTGGAGTGCCTTCGTTCTCCGAGATCCGCGGAGGATCGGCGGGAAGTGCGGAAGCTGCAAAGCGGAAGCAAAGTGCGACGACGTTGGGCAGTTCGCAGACGAGCTGGAGGATGCGGCCGCGAGGAGCATCAGCAGGGGGCGCGGGTGCTCCCTTACATGGACGACTTCCTGTTGCTGCTAAGCAGCAGGATCGAGGTGCTCAGGGCGCGCGAGCTGACATCTCAGGTCTTGGTGAGACTCGGATTGTCGCGCAACGAGAAAAAGGGGCAATGGGAGCCGACGCAGCTGGTGGAGCACCTCGGGCTCGAGGTGGACCTCAAGGCGGGACAGTTCCGCGTGACACCGGCGAGGCTGCAGAAGATTCACCTGCAGTCCAAGACGCTTCTCAGCGAGGCGTCGCGACAGCGGAGGTGGCTCCCAGCTCGGAAGCTGGCAGCGTTCACGGGGCTCTGCCAGTCTGTGTATCTGGCAGTCCCTCCGGCGAGATTGTATCTCAGGGAGCTCCACTTCGTGCTCTCCACGAGGCGGGGATGGGGCGCGAAGGTGAAGCTCACACGGCAGGCGTGGAGCGACATCGAGTGGTGGCTCAGGCTGCCGGCTCAGAGCCGGTGGAACGGTCGCAAGATCTGGCGCAGCCCCACGAGAGCGAAGGTGCACACCGACGCGTCTCTGTTCGCATGGGGCGGGGTGCTGAACCTCAAGCACGCGGCAAGAGGATTCTGGTCCGACGAGCTACGGCATCTACACATCACGCACCTGGAGTTGGAGGCCGTGTACAAGACGGTGCAATCCTTCCTGAGAGAGCTCACCGGCAAGGTGGTGCGCCTCTACTGCGACAACCAGGCGGTGGTGGCCATGCTCTCGCACTTCACGTCGCGCAACCCGGAGCTGATGCGGCGGATGCGGCGCCTGTGGATCCTGCTGGACTTAAACGACATCGAGCTCCAGGCGAGGTACATCAGAAGCGAGGCAAACGAGTGGGCCGACCCCTTGTCTCGGGACCGGGACCTGGACGACTGGCGGCTGAACCGCAGGTGGTTTCAGTGGGCGGAGCGGGAATGGCACCAGCACACCGTGGACCGCTTCGCCTCGGAGCTCTCCGCCCAGCTGCCGCGCTACTACGCACAGTGGCACGACCCGGGGTGCGAGGGCGTGGACTCTTTGGCCTTTTCCTGGCTAGGAGAGGTCAATTGGGTCAACCCCCCGTGGTCCCTCCTCGACGAGGTGGCGCACAAGCTGCGGGAGGAGAAGTGCGCCGCCACGGTGGTGGCGCCCTACTGGCCGGGGCAGATGTGGTTCCAGCAGCTGGAGGCCATGGCCGACGAGGTGGTGATCTTGCCCCGGGGCAGGGACCTCTTTACTCCCAGCCGGCTGGGAGGGTCCGAGCTGCTCGGGGCCTCAAGCTGGGACGGCATCATGTTCCGCATCTCCGCCTCCCGGTGAGCCATTACCTGCAGGATGGGAGGCGGGCAGCCGGGCAGGCGCCGCAGGCGGGGCTGGCGAGTGGCCTCAAGGTGAAGGTGTACTGGCCCCAGGATGATGCCTGGTACACCGGCACCGTGGGTGACACGGGGTCGGACGGCCTAACCCACATTGCCTACGAGGATGGTGACAAGGAGGACCTGGACATGAGCAAGGAGAGGTATGAGGTGCTCCCGGCAGCGGTGCAGGAGGTGACTGGCTGGGATGCGGCGCTTCAGGAGCGCTGGAGAGGAGAGCTGGGGGACAGCTCCCTCACTGAGCTGGCAGTGCAGATGCAGGGGGCAGCATTGGGCGGCAAGACGGTGGGCAACTACCGGCCGAAGGCTCGGGCCTTCATGGCGTTCTGTGAGGCGGAGGGCAGACAGTGGCTTCCGGCAACGGGGGCCACGGTGAGGCTGTACATTGCTCACATGCTGGACAAGGGCACGGTGCAGGCGTCCAACATGCAGCCCTACCTATCCGCCATCAACAACTACCACGAGGACATGGGGTTCCCCGGGCCTGCCAGGGGCCGGGCGATCTCCAGAGCAGTGAAGGGCATGGCCCGCCTCCAGGTGCAGGCGGCTGAAGCCGCGGGTGAGGAGCAGACGGTGCGGACCTGGCTGCCTGCCAGGCATGTCTCGGCGGTGCATGCGCACGGGCTGGGGCTGGAGCCGGTGGGCCGGGCAGCTACGGAGCTGCTCAGGGCGTGCACCTACGTGGTGTTTGCCTTCGTCACCTTCGGCCGGCCAGAGACGGGCGTCTCCATGCGCAGGGAGCACATCAGCATCACAGGTGAGGACATCTCCGTGGTTCTCCACAAGGAGAAAGGCAGGGGGCACGTGCGCCTCAGGAGGAGGCTCACCATCCCCGCAGCGGGGGTGGCGGGGCTTGTGCAGCTCCTGCAGCACTGGCAGCAGGTGCGGGATGCCTGTTGGGGGCATCGCCCGGTGACGGGCTCGGAAGTGCAGGGCAGCTACTGGAGGCTGCCGTGGGAGCAAGGAAAGCTCCAGTCGGCGCAAGCTAATGGCTGGGTGCAGTTGGCATTGGGGAGGCTTGGGTGTGTCCCTCCGGAAGGGGGACACTTCTCTGGCCACAGCACCCGCAAGGGGGCTTGTACCTGTGCCAGGGCTGTGGGCGCGGCGCTTGAGAAGTGCTGCTTCCTGGGCGGCTGGTCTCAGCTGTCCTCTGCCATCCACTCCTACATTGACCCGGCAGCTGTTCCCGACGAGCACATGGAGAAGTACTTCGGGTGGACCACTCCGAGATGGCGACAGCAGCAGCAGCGGCAGCCTGGCACAGAGCAGTGTGCCTAATGATCTCTGTTACATGGCAATGAGATGTGAAGAGCAAAAGAAATGGTTAAATTGGAGCCTGCGGAATTTTAGAGGTTTCTGTGCCGGTAGATCGATCAGAGTTTCCTGAGCCGTTAGATCAAAATCAGCAGCTGAGTTAGATCTAAAGGCTTTACACACGACAGTATTTAGGAGTTCCGCCCGTGGGAATCCGCAGCTCTGTTCTTTTGCCTTCCCTACCCACCCAACCCAGAAGACTCTAAACATTTTGCCTTAGAAGCTGTGCATCAGCCTAAAAAGTATGTGAAGCTGTGAATCAGCCTAGAGAAGACATTCCAAAAAGAGATTTTCTCTCACACACTTTAAAGCATGTAAGAAGAAAGCTATTTTTAATGAAATGCTATGCAGTGTGCCTGTTGGCAATGAGATGTGAAGAGCAAAAGAAATCAACTTTTCTCAAGACATTCGGGCAGGCGGAACGCAGCATGACCAAAGTGCGGCAGCGGGAGGTGTTGAGCGGCATTCTCAACTTTTCTCAAGGCACTCGGGCAGGCGGAACGCAGCATGACCAGATGGGATATCCTTCGCAAATATAATCCAACTTCGGGTAAAATACTTGTTCGCCGGGGTGATACAAAGAGCATGCACTCAGAAGGATTCAGACAAAGGGAAACGTATGGTATTGCATCTGCCGCTGCGTCTGCCGCTGCGTCTGCCTGCTGGAAGGCTTGCACTGCCTTAACACCTTCCAAAAGCACGGCCTGCCACAAAGGGTTGAGCTAGGTAGCCTACTCGGGGCCGTTCATTCATTCACAAATCTCAATCTGTCAGATCCGATACGATTCCCGAGAATAAACCGGGTTTATATTATTCCGGGAGCAAATATTGATTGTACCGGGAACAATCAACTGTTGCTATATATTTCAGGAACAATAGATATTTCTGTAGCAAATATTGATTGTTTCCGGTACAATCATCATTTGCTACAGAAATATGGAATTTCTTATATATTTTCGGAACAAAGAATATTCCACACCCCCCACCCTCCCTGCCCCACGCACCGCCCGAGTACCACCCGCGCACCGCCTCCAGCGCCAGCGCCAGCTATGCTTCTGGAATCTACGTTTTTGCACCGGAAACATATAAGTTTTTTTCATTGTTTCCGGTACAATCAACTTTTGCACCGGAGAGCTTTTGCACCGGAGAGCTTTTGCACCGGAGAGCTTTTGCACCGGAAATCATCAAAATTTGCTCCCCGGAAAATTAAAACCTGAATAAACCACGCGACCTGCCTACTTCAGCACCCCGAAACGCTGCCGGATCTTTCAATATTCCCTCAAAGAACAGCGCACAGCTCAATTCGGGCTGCACGCCCCGAGCGGACCAATGGAGGCGGCCCTGTGGTGTGACTACCGACCTCACAAACTTCACTACGAACATTCTCTGCGGCACAACACGGTGGCGGTGTGGGGAAGAGGGGCGCTCCTGGTGCGGTGCGCACCTCCACCGCCAGTCACCACTTTGTTATTCCTCACAAGCGAGTGACGCAATAGCACTTGACTTTCGGTGTCAGCGCTGATGCCTCCCCCGGCAAACTGCTCCACTGAGTTGGAGTCAATATCGATATCCACTGCACTCAGTGTTGCCTTAAAAGCCAGGTACAGCGCGCCACCCTTTTCCAAAAGCCCCTCATTCCCCTCTTCCCAGCCTCCTCAGCCACTCTTACTTTCCCATGTCCCATCCCACACACTTGTGGACTCTCGCTCTTGCACACCACATACTTTAAGAAGCGCATCAAGGTCAAACGCGGCTCTGGCGGAATACGATTCAAAGACGCCCTCGAAGCATCGCAGCCGATGATCTTGAGGTACAATCATTCGACCAACAACGAGCCGCAGATATATCATATCACAGACATGCATAGGCATAGGACTCCCGACCGGTTGAGCGTCAGCCTGTGGCCAGCGCAAGTCTCCGCTGCGGCAAATGTAAGACTCCTTGTCAACAGCCATCCCCAGGCATCGCCGAGCATCTCCGTGCCCTCATGCGCAAGGAGTCGTGGGGCATACAAGCCCCACACCCCGAAAAGGGTGTTCCTTTTTCTATGTTTTGTTCGTTTGTCCTGATGCCCAGCTCGAGCTGCTGCCAAAGCCTCCCTGGAACTAACAGGGCAGCTCATTGGTCGACACGGCGCGTGTGCCACAGCGCAGAAGCGTGGCGAGAACACACCTGTTGCCTTGCCGTGTTCCCTTGAAGTCTTCCACCAGCCTGGAAGCTGACCGCGCAGCCGGTGCCGACGTAGATGGCGCCCCCTATACCATGGTGAATGCCTCCCACCCATCACAACGCCGTCATGTGCACCAGACTCACCACAAAAAATAAGATCGAAGGAGCAGAGGGAGCGAGGGGGGGTCCATGTGAGGCACTAGCATTTGGCCACGCTCGCCGCACGTCGCTCAGCAGAGTGCTGCCAATGCCACGTGCAGCCTCCACGATGCCCTGGTGCGGGGGAATCGCACTTTCAGGCAAATGTGCACGGCCGCCGCTCGCCCACTCACCTTGCATCGCGAAGTTGTGCAGCAGCCTCGAGGAGGACCAGAAAACTACCTCCGTGCCCTTTTGACAGTGAATCGCTCCACCTGGCAGGCGACCCAATGCACGCCCGTTACCGGCCATCGGATGGCCACCAGCAATGCCTACCATGCGAGCGCACGAGCCACGGAGGGCCGGCCTCCCGCAGGAGCCTGTCCTCCTCGGGCAGGACAGACTCTCTGAGCTCACAAGTGCCAAAGATCTCGGGCACCCTCCACGCCATCGGTGCACGCTGTCTTGCACATTCCCCTACACCCAGGCTGGCAGCGCGGGTAGAGGGGCTTAGCCCTATGGCTTGACCGTCTCGAGTGACGTCCGAAAATCGAGCATGCCCCCGCATGGCAGGCCACAGAGGACCGCGGAAAACGAAGCCGCCTACATAGCTTTGGGGCAGCTCCCTTCGCAGGTTTCCCTCCCATCCTCTCGTCACGTAGGTTCGGCTGGTTATAGTCCAGTCGTTCATTATAGCCCCTAGCCCCTAGCTCTGCACCCTGAGAGACTTCATGGGCTGCGATCAAGCTCAACACTTCACAGTGGACTGGACACCTCATTTGCCCCACCCCCCGCAAAGAAAGCTGTATTTCTTCGGAGCAATTGGAGAATCACCACCCTGACTTGACTTTCCTGGGTTGCCGTGATCTAGGGGGTGGTTGCTTAGTGGCGTGCATCGCATGCCTCTCACACCGGGAGCAGCGGGTGTCTCGGAGGAGCCTCAAGAATAGGTTGCGAACCAAGCAGGCATATGTGAGCGCTTCCTTCAGCATAAGCGATTTCTTAAACACAACGCTGTCAACATCGAACTGTGAAGCATTGCCTGAGCCGCCCTGGTTTTGCTCGAAGAGCGCCCCTACACGCCTCGAGAGACACGCGGGTGAGCATTGCCTGAGCCGCCCTGGTTTTGCTCGAAGAGGACGTCCTCGTGGATGTACATATTCGAAGCCCCAAGCATACCCACTGCTCCCCCTACACCCTGATCACGCCCAACCCCACGGGTGCGCAAAGCTCAGTCATCACCTCTGGCGCATGAAAGGGGGCTGCTTGGGGGTCGGTAAAGCGTCGAGTGGCTTGGGGAGGCGATGGTTGCGGGGAGCTTAGGGCGCACGGGGTGGTGGGGAGTGTAAGCGCAGGTTGAGTATGGCGAGAGTTGCGCGTGATGTGTACGGCTGGATTTGTGTGCGCGGCTGATGGTGAACGCAGCGCAGCAGCAGCCGGAGCGTCGAGAGTTCACAGCTGTGAACACAAATGAGCGGTGCATGCAGTGGCTCAGAACGAGGGGGGCGTGTGAGATATTCCAAGTGAGGTGAGACCTCCGGAGCTTACTCTTTCTGGTGGGATGAGGACGAGGGCAGGTTGTATCTGTTCACTGTAATGCAGAAGGAAGTGAGGGTGCCCAAGCCAGGAGATCGGTTGGCCTTGGTCAAGGGGTGCCGCGAGCGTACTGGACGTTGAGGGCAGAGGAGAGCACTTCACATGCTGGGGGTTTCCTATGGGGGTACTGGCAAGCAGGGTGGTGGCATGTGTGCGCGCCCGTTCTCGACATGAGCGAGCCACGAGACACGTATTTCAAGGAACTGTGTCAAGCTGGTGGAACTCATGCAATAGGGCACTCGGAGGCGCGTGTGGGTGCTAGGTAATCAGAGACCCTTTGCTCGGAGCTCAGATGTTGAAAGCGCTGTGTACCGAAGCGCAGTGGAATCTACACACTCACATTCCGGTACGTCCATTGTTAAAGGTGGCATATCAATGGCGCGCGTGCGGGAACATGTACCGATGCGCTGTTTGCACGAAATGTACTTTGACTGATATGCAAGGATCCGGGTTTGAGGTACAAGGCGCCTCCGTGTTCCTGCAACGGAAAAAGCCATCCCCCCGGCCGGCAGTGCCAGCACTCCGGCATCAGGGAGCGTTCTGGCTTGGTGGGCCGTGGCTGCCATCCCCTGAATGGCGGATACTTCAGGGGTCCATGATTGTAGGCGAGTCTCTTCATCATAGGGACGGTGCCGTGGTCCATGTGAAACTCCATTCCACCAACCTTTCTGAACAGAGGGCTGTGGGAGACGCAGCTTTTCTGGAGACGCAGATATTTTCTGCTAAAAAGCTTCTCGGGTGTGCTCCCATGTCGGGGGAAGGGCTTCACGGAGCCCCTCACCTCCTCAGAGAAACAGTATCCGGCGTCGCCCTATCCAAGGTGGGCCATGTTTAGCGAATATGCGTTTCACGCGATACGCAAAACCAGGATGCCGAGGATCGCTGAGGGCGGAGGCGAGAGATTGAAGATGAATACCAAACGCGAAGCACAGAGGATGCACAACCCCTCTCATTCCTCCCGGTTCATCAACCCGCCACTTACCCCACCATAGTTCTCGCTCAAGTTGCTGCCAATGATGTGCACAGTGGCGCTGCTGCCCATATCGAGCACGCCTCCAGAGCTCTGAGCCACCCTCACACCCACCCCATCGCTGACACAACGCATTTGAACGGAACAAATCTTCGCCACGCAACTGGTGTCATCGATCTTCAGAGCCACTGGGGTGCATGCGAACTCACCCAAGCATAATTTTGTTCTACACTGCTTCCGCTAATGGTCACGTTGCCACTGTCGAGCACATAAAAAACGCCTCCAACTTCCTGTACCACCTCCACACCCCCGAGCCAATAAGGAGATGAAGCCTTCTTTCAGCCGTACTGAGTCTCGGAATCCGTTTCCCACACTCGTACCCCGCATGTGCACCACGACAAACACCAACTCCGCACGTCGCTGCAGGCACGCGGTGCGCACAGCGCTTTACGAGAAGGAGCCGCTCAGCACAACACTTTGGATGCATAGGTGAGGCGAGAAGGCATCATAACATGTGCTCGGAGCGGATAGCAAATGGACTCACCTCCGCCGTGTTCTTTGCAATGATGCTGTCGATGATTTCCATGCTCCCAGCTTCATTAAGGTAAGCCACGCCTCCACTACTCTGTTTACAGCTCGGCAGCAGGCTCAGTGCAGCCCCTTCTCGCGCGACCCGATCAAAATCCGGGCTCGACATTTACATCGAACCACCGCCGATCCACAGTGAAGGCAACAATCCACACTACATTCACGGCGTCATCGTGTGGATAATTGAGCAATTTATTTCGCAATTATGCTGGAAGTACGGGGGAGGGAATTTCTGACCCTGAAGAATTAAGCCCGAGGCCCGCCAAGGGCCCGACGATTTTTTCTGAGTTTTTTTGTTTTTGCTCACTGGGGATTTTCCCCTCGGGACGGAGTTCCGAGGAATCCGGCAGTACAACTTTTCTGACTTTGGATTGGTCGCGTTGCGACAACCTGAACGGTGGTGGGAGAGACAGGGTCTCAAAGTCTGACGGCATGGAATGCCCGCGTCATGACTGGTCACTGTCACGTCACGGAAGGTGAAGAGGTTCTGGGAGATGGAAAGACATCTCGACTGATGAAACATCACAGCGTGATGTGGAGCGACACTTGAAACGACGGGAAAGGCAGGGCATCGGACGGCCTGCACTCCATCACCTGAGTTTCGTGAGTATGAAAGGCCTTTCGGAAAGCTTTGAAAGCTTTGCGAAAGGCAAACTTCACCATTCTGCGAATACTTCTGGGCTCCGAGTTTACCAACTAAAAAAGTTAAAGTTTCTTACAATAGTTCTCGTGGAATTTTGAAGAAAGAACGAACAATGGCAGCAGCAGCGGAAGCAGCGGGGGGGAGATCGGAGGAGGCGATGAAGTCGGTGTTCTCGAACCTGCGACTGGTGACACGGATTTTGGCGACGGGTCATGGAATGGAAAAGAAGTGCGACGGGGTAGCGCCAGCTTTGGATCCGTGTTTGCGCTTTTTTGAAGTGGCGGATTTACCGAGTGCGTTGGAGATGCTGAACTTCGGTCTGTCGCCCGGCGGGTTTACGCCGGCGGAGCGGAACGGGCAAGGGAAGGTGACGGAGAAGGCGATTTTGAAACCTCCTGCGAGAGAGCGACCAAATTTTGTGGCAGCACTTATGGAGGCAGCGGAGCAGTGCGTGGAGGTGTTGGTTGGTGAGCTGGGATTGAACGTCCCGGAGGTGCCGCAGCAGTCTGCGTCGGAAAACCGTACCAGCGAGAAACCGGCGCGGGAGGACGACGATGATAACGAGGAGAATGAGGAAGAGGCACCAGGCGAGGAGTTTTTTGCCGAGACGGAGGAAGAAGCGGTTGCGCCGAAACTGAAAAATAAAAAAAGATAAATTTGCAGCAGGTGTTTCGCCGGATGGGCCGGCGAAGGACGCGGAGCTCAAACGCAGGATAGACGTGTACCTGGCGTCGGTGATTCCGGGGCACGCGCCGGCAGCGAAAAAAAGGAGGCGGATCTGTGTTTCGGTTGAGGGAGCTTCCGAGCGTGAAGCTTAGGAAGAGTGTAGTTGCGGACATTGCGACAGGCGAGATGAATTCAGTTTCGATTCCGCGTCTGACGAAGGATCAGTTCCTTGAGCAGAACATGGAGATGTTGGAAGGACTGGAAACGAAGGAGGAACGCGCAGAGTTCAGGCAGTACGTTGCGTGGATTATGAAACTTGCGGACAGACACAGTTGGACCGAAGTGTACGATTTTGACGCGCAGGTGAGGAGTGACATTGAGGACGGGAGGTTGGATTCGTGGGACCCGATTAGACTGGGACACCGATTTCAGTACGAGTATGCACCAGCGCAACGAGAGGCGCAGAGTTTGCTGGAGGAAAGGAACCGTGACAAGGGACACCGGAAGGAGCAAGGAGCGGAAAAAGGAAGGAAGGACAGAATTTGTGATTTCTTTCAGAAAAAGGAGGGATGTAAGAAGGGAAGAGACTGCAACTTTATCCACGTTTGCAGGAGCTGCAAGTCGCCCGAGCACGGGCAAGCGAGCTGCGAGAAGTGAAAAGAAGACACCGGTAGCCGGGCTGACGGCAGCGAGATACGGTGCAGCCGAGATGACGGGCACGTGATGTGCAGATGAGTGCAGATGTAAAAGTAGTTTGATGGAAAGTGCTTGGCAGATTCAGATTGTTTCTGAGACCTTTAGAAAGGTAGTTTTGAAAGTTTTTGTATGAAGGAGTAGAAAGAAAGTCTGGTTTGGTATTGACGAAATACACTTTACTCCTAGAATTTATAAAAGTTGTTTTCTTGCTTCTAAGATGTGTTTTCTGGAAGTAATGTTATTTGATTGCCTGCCTGAGGTGATGGTGCTGTTATCCGGGGGGAGTGCTTGATTGCGGGGTGCAAGTGCATATTGTTGTTTGGAATGTGTGTTTGAGAAGTGGTGTTGATTGCTTGCTTGCTTTGGTGGATGGTGCGGTTGTATTGAGGGAGAGATTTGATTTGTGTGACGTGCTCTGTGAGGAGGAGGACTTGGGTTAGGATGTCAGAGTGTGAGGGGGTGGTTGGAAAGAAGTGCCGGTCAAGCTCTGAGGATGTGGCTGTCAGAAAGAAGGTGTGGAGGCTGGAGCTGCCACTCAGGCTTGCCTGCAGTAAGATTGTCTGCTAAGGTTGGGGGAGGAGCCCGGGGGTCTGCCGGCCTGCCTGTGTGGCATTTGGGAGCAGAAGCGCCAGCCTGTTGGGTAAAGGAACTTGCAGGTTGGCGTGAGCCCCTGCAGTTGGGCTGACTCTTCAGCTTCCCAGCTGCCTACCACCTCCCTCGAAGTACTCAAAAGTTTGGTGTATCTTTTGGTCCTTGTAAGCACCACCAGTCTCTGCAGAAATCTCTCCTCCCCGGGAAGTACTTAACCCATTATCCACCCCCTCAGTAAATCCATGACAAGCTGGCCGCGAGCACTGGGCCGCGGCGAGCTGGCATAGTGAATGAGAACTCCCGCAGCGCACCTCGGCTCTGTTCTGCGTCACGTTGCTGTCGCTAATCCTTATAGGCACTGCCACTCCGCCGAGAGCGCCCCCCTCGAGGGCCAAAATGCCTCCCGTGCTCTGCCCGCTCCACCGCACACCAAACAGCAACCCCCGCCACCGCTTCCTTCAGTTCCACCTCCAAATTCCATGCGCTATACCCCATCGCCCGCACTCCTCACTCCAATGCACGCTGCCAGCTCCCAGTGAGCATAGGTGTAGGAGGCTGCTCTCCGCGGTATCAAGCGGGCGCCGCACATCCTTCCCCTCAAACCGCTCAGCAAGTGCCCGAGGGTGCTCGTCTCACCATTCGCCGGATTATCTCGCCATGACCATGTTCTAGGATTCAAAGCGACGCGCTTGGCCAGAATAGCAGAGACTGACTTGCCGGCGACCCTGAGGCAACAACCACGAAGGGTGCGCATCCGAAACAGTGTTGTGCGCGAGTTCATGTGTAAGCTCCTCCAAGGCTGCAGCCAGTTCAAGGAATTGCGCACACACTCTCCGGCGCGAGGAGGGGCGGCCGAAGCCTACTCCATCCCAGGGAGAAAACCAGGGCCCGCCAGAGGCAGTGCCCGCCAGAATGGCACCACAGGGACAACCGCCTCTCAAAACCCACTCCCATCCGGCGGCCGCCCCCGTTCACAGCGACGCGCCAGATATGAATATACAAACACAACGGAATATTTTAATTTCTGGTGAGGGTGTTTAGTGCAGTGGATCCTTTGCGGTTATGTGATGGCAAAAGAATCGGTCCGAGGATAATCCACCCACACCAGCTAAGCTCTGGAGAATCCGGATAACTGTCCCAAAGTGTGTGTGCTAAATCCTTTAATCCCTGGTGAGGGTACAACAATCATAGTGCAGCCGACCCTTTGTAGTTACATGATGCCAAAGGAATCAGTCCAAGAATAAGCACAAACAGACCCACCGCATTGTTCTCCGAGATGCTGCATCGAGTGATGAAAATATCGCAGTCGGCACCATCGGTCACAGAATAGTGCCGCAGCACACCTCCATGAGTCTGGTGCACCCTCACACCCCCTTCTTGCTCAGCAAGACTTCCACCAGCAGGCCTGCTAAGTCACGAGGGCCGAGCTTCAGTCTCAATCTCAGCAGGCCAAAATGTAAATGTGAACACGAGACACGCGCAAAGGGGGGATCGGTGATTGAAACCCTCTGGCCTTGACAACAGCATGAGGGGATGGGGTGAAACCCTCGTGACACGCAAAGGGGATCAGTTGTGCAGCCCTACTCGTGACACGCGCAAAGTGGTGGGAGGCTACAACTGACCACCTGGCACTGAGGGTGATCGGTGCATGAACATCTTCGTGACACGCGCAAAGGGGATCGGTGGGAAAACCCTCGTGACAACGCGCAAAGGGATCGGTGCAGAATACCCTCGTGACAAAGGGGGGGATTGGTGCAACCCTCGTGACACGTGCAAAGGGGGGGTTGACGATATCAACCCGATATGCACACAACGGGGAAACGTTATGGACATGCGCGCTGTTCAGTGGAACCCTTCTCACACTTGCAAGGGGGGCATCGGTGGAGCCCTCCCGACACACGCAGCGGGGATTGGTGAAACCCTCTGGACGCACGCAGAAGTAGGGGTTGGTGGAACGCTGTGGATAATCGCATGGGATGGGGGAACCCTCCGGTACTTAGGGCGCAGGTGGTCTGCCCGTTGGCGCGAGGCAAAGCATTCACACAAATTCCGTTATGCAGGCACCCATGGCACACTCAGAGAGGAGCAGGCTATCAGATCAGGCCGTGGATGCAGAGGTTGCGGTGAAGTGGCATATCAAATGTGTGTCCTCATCGCACGTTGGACGTACCCGAGCACTGTTCTGAGTCACAATGCTTCCACTGATTAGAAAACGGAAGCTGCTTGTGCTCTCCTCACTCCTCATGTATATTACACCTCCAATCGTCTACCGCAGCCCGCACCACCCTCACACACTCTGAAACCTCCCAGTTAAACCAGACTCGCATGCATCGATCAGGC
>LGRX02035166.1:83424-137076 GCA_001247695.2 Cymbomonas tetramitiformis | reverse complement strand
CGGGTGCCATGAGGTCCTGCTATGCGAGCTCCGCTCGATGCCCTCCATAAACAGCATTTCACGGGGCTCTCTGCAGGTGCCATGAGGTCCTGCTGTGCGAGCTCCGCCCGATGCCCTCCATAAACCGCATTTCACGGAGCTCTCTGCGGGTGCCACGAGATCCTGCGTGCGAGCTCCGCCGATGCCCTCCATAAACAGCATTTCACAGGGCTCTCTGGGGTGCCGCGAGGTCCTGCTGTCGCGAGCTCGCCCGATGCCTCTCCATAAACCGCATTTCACGGGCTCTCTGCAGTGCCCTGCACGAGGTCCTGTTGTGCGAGCTCCGCCCGTGCCCTCCATAAACAGCATTTCACGGGGCTCTCCGCGGGTGCCACCACCACCGGCCTGCTGGTCAGGAGCTCCGCGCGGCGATGCCTATCAGGCTCACAGGGCTCTCTGGGTTGCCAGGGGTCCAGCACAATGGAGCTCCGCCCGATGCCCTTAAACAGAGATTTCACGAGGGCTCTGCGGGATGCCACGTTCTGCTGTGGGGCTCCGCCCCGATGCCCTCCACAAACAGCATTTTACGGAGCTCTCTACGGGTCTCACGAGTCCTGTTGTGCGAGCTCCGCCAAGTGCCCCTCCATAAACAGCATTTCACAGCAGGGCTCTCCGCGGTTGCCACTGCGGCCCCTGCTGTGCGGCTCCGCCCGATGCCCTCCATAGAAACACTTGGCATTTCACGCGGCTCTCTGCGGGTGCCACGAGGCCCTGCTGTGCGAGCTCCGCCCAATGCCCTCCACAAACAGCATTTCACGGGGATCTCTGCGGGTGCCACGCGGTCCTGCTGTGCGAGCTCAGCCCGATGCCCTCCGTAAACAGCATTGCACAGGGCTCTCTGCGGGTGCCACGAGGTCCTGCTGGGCGAGCTCCGCCCGATGCCCTCCATAAACCGCATTTCACGGAGCTCTCTGCGGGTGCCACGAGATCCTGCTGTGCGAGCTCCGCCCGATGCCCTCCATAAACAGCATTTCACGGGGCTCTCCGCGGGTGCCACACGGCCCTGCTGTGCGAGCTCCGCGCGATGCCCTCCATAAACAGCATTTCACAAGGCTCTCTGCGGGTGCCACGAGGTCCTGCTGTGCGAGCTCCGCCCGATGCCCTCCATAAACAGCATTTCACGCGGCTCTCTGCGGGTGCCATGAGGTCCTGCTGTGCGAGCTCCGCCCGATGCCCTCCACAAACAGCATTTTACGGAGCTCTCTGCGGGTGCCACGAGGTCCTGTTGTGCGAGCTCCGCCCGATGCCCTCCATAAACAGCATTTCACGGGGCTCTCCGCGGGTGCCACACGGCCCTGCTGTGCGAGCTCCGCCCGATGCCCTCCATAAACAGCATTTCACGCGGCTCTCTGCGGGTGCCACGAGGCCCTGCTGTGCGAGCTCCGCCCAATGCCCTCCACAAACAGCATTTCACGGGGATCTCTGCGGGTGCCACGCGGTCCTGCTGTGCGAGCTCAGCCCGATGCCCTCCGTAAACAGCATTGCACAGGGCTCTCTGCGGGTGCCACGAGGTCCTGCTGGGCGAGCTCCGCCCGATGCCCTCCATAAACCGCATTTCACGGAGCTCTCTGCGGGTGCCACGAGATCCTGCTGTGCGAGCTCCGCCCGATGCCCTCCATAAACAGCATTTCACGGGGCTCTCCGCGGGTGCCACACGGCCCTGCTGTGCGAGCTCCGCGCGATGCCCTCCATAAACAGCATTTCACAAGGCTCTCTGCGGGTGCCACGAGGTCCTGCTGTGCGAGCTCCGCCCGATGCCCTCCATAAACAGCATTTCACGCGGCTCTCTGCGGGTGCCATGAGGTCCTGCTGTGCGAGCTCCGCCCGATGCCCTCCATAAACCGCATTTCACGGGGCTCTCTGCGGTTGCCACGAGGTCCTGCTGGCCGAGGTCCGATCCGATCCTTGCGCCGAGGATCCAAGGGCTGAGGATCCAAGTGCTGAGGATCCAAGGGCTGTGTGCGGTGACACACTGGCATAGTGCTGACAGCGCGGGAGGCTGAACTTACCGCAGCGTTCTCCGACATGATGCTATCAGCAATTTGCACATGTTCAGATTGGACGCGCGCCACGCCTCCGTACCTCTGACCCACCCGCAGCCCCGTGACGGACAGACCTCAGCAGCCACAGTGCCACTTCGTCGCATCCAGCGCCACTTGACTACTTAATAATATGCATCTTCACATCGACATTCGTGCAGCGGCATCAGATGCCCCCCCTAACAGGCTCCCCATGGTGTCCCCCTTGGCTCACTGTCACTGCACCAAGCCTGTCCACGCACCGACACCCAACTTTGCCCAGCGATTGGGCACACTCCTCCCTTACCATGCGCGGCGCTCTGCGCAACGAAGCCAATCGCAATGCGCGGTGGATGGGGGGGACGACGGTATGACTCAATTGCATGACGCTCCCAGCAGTGGAATCGCAGAATCACCTCAGCACGGTTCTGTGACAAGCTGCTTCCGTTGATAGATATGCCATTGGTGATGCTGGCAGAGCTTGGCAGAGATATCACACCTCCGTTTAACTGGCCACGTCACCTCACACAACCGAACACTATCCTCAGTCCTATGCCGTGAAGAAAAAAAGCCTCTCTGCACGCGGCTACCCTCATTGTGCAACATCATCAAAGAACTCCCGCACTTGCTATGGATGCCGTGCGATGTGAAAAGGCACAAGGCATCATACCGCTGTACAACATGCACCGATGAGGCTGTGCAACGCGGATCGATGAGGCAAAAAGGCGGCGCGCGGGTCAGAGTCGAGCTCGGCGAGCCGCCGGAATCCGGGGAATGACCGCAAAACGGAACACCCGGCCATCGCCTCTCGAATGACATCGCAAGGGGGAGTCGCCATGCTGCTTGAAATCGGCTCGCACTGCTGCAAGTAGCTAAAATACGACTTACCCCAGCATAGTTTTGTGTCACGTTGCTCGAAATGATAGCTACGGTGTCGATGCTGTTTTCAACACGTATCACACCTCCATGACCGCTCTGCCACACCCGCGCCCCCATGCAACACCAAATCCGTATTCGGCCCTTCCCCCAGCCTGCGAGGGCGCAACCGGGTTACTTTTTTGTCCCACGGCCCGTTCTCCACACGAATATCCGCAATCAATCATTCCATCCGATGTACCACATCAGAACACGATGCCGGTACAGCACTCGCCCAATAAGCAGCACCCCTTGTTTTACAGCCCATGCTCCATAATCAGACTAACATCGACACCATCCAGCACCCCCGATTTTATGGCATCGCCCCCCTTCAGCACCCTGCCACAGCTCCAAGACGGCTCCCAGGGCTCTGCACATCCTCCAACGACAATCCCACCTGCCGCGACACAGGGCACGGGAAGGTGCCGATAAGCACTGAGCCGAGGATGCATCGAGTGAGGAGAGCAAGTGAAAGTATGCCATCGAAGAGGCAATCATATCGTGAACTCACCGAAGCGCTGTTTCCCGCGATGTTACTTTCATCTATAGATATGCTGTGACTCCCATGAATCTGAACCGCGCCTCCATTCTACCTCACCCCCATTCCCAACAAAGCCCAAGGTCACCGCCCATCGCATGGCCACATCTCACTCCGCTCCCTACAACCCCACCCGCATGGCCACGCATGCCTGCCGCCACCACCAACGACTGTGCCCACCGCCCGGCAGCACACCACCGCCTCTGGCGTCCTGCCCCCCCTCCAAGCACCGAGCCATGGATGCAACGAGTGAGACAGCATTCGACAACTCACCTCCGATGCACTGTTTGACGTCATCTCGCTGTTGATGATCGAAGTGTCCCCGCTATAATACATGCTCAATGCGCCTCCATACTGCCTCACACCCATTCCCACCCACACCCACAAGCAAGCATCACCCAAGTCAGTGCCCACTCCCCAGCCGCCAAAAGAGGCTCTCGGAGGCATGATGCTCGCCCCCTGCTGAAAGATCTCGCGCGCACATTCCAGCGCTCACTCAAGCACATCCCAGGTTGCACGACATCCAACGGATTGCCTTCTTCATCGCCATGAAATACGCCACCAATGGATGTCTGGGAGTCAAGCAGAATGCGGGGGACCGTGCACGCAGCTTTGGGAAGTTCTGCAGCATCTCGGGAGCGCTTCGCCCGCCGATCGCGCCATAGACTTTTGGCATCGACTTCGAAACATCTATGGCCCTCTTACATGGAAGCAAACGAGCCATCCCAAGGGAGGTCGATTTCGGCCGCCGGCACCTTCTTCCTTCTAGAACACACAGATTGCGCGATTGTGAACACACACCGCTTACCTTAGCCGTGTTCTCCGCCATGGTGCTTCCTACACATGCTGCACTTCCACTATAGTATATAAACGCCGCACCTCCATAACTCTGGGCCCCCCGCAGCATGGCCCGCACCCCATTAGCATCCTAAGCACAGTTTCTTCTTATCTCGCCGCGTGCACGTCCCCATCGCACACACGTCACGCATCCAGCGCACGGGCTTGAATCCCATAGAGTTTGCGTTGGGGTTGCAATGGGGGCAAGGGGTTGCAAGCGCAGATTGGTGGCGGGATCAGGAAAAAGCAATTCGCTTTATCATTCTCAGACCCTTGGGTCAGCCCTTTGGAACACTGGACGTGTGGTGGGTGGGCAAGCTCTCTTGAGACTAGGCTGAGGGACCTGCAGGGAACAGGGTGGCATTTGTTAGCGTAGGCTTGGTGGCGGGTTCTGAGCGTAGGCTTGGTGGCGGGTACTGAGCGTAGGCTTGGTGGCGGGAAGATGGCTCGAGCAGCTCCAGGGGCAGATGTGAACTGGCTTCAGAGACAAAGCAGCAGTGCACAGGCAGTGCAGTTCCAGAGGCTCTCAGGTGGCCCAGTGAGGCTTAGGGAGCCCGGTTCTCCACTGTGAGCTCCGGGAAACCCGGGTAAGTGTCCCGAAGTGTGTGCTGAATCCTTTGATCCCCGGTTTGGGCAGCCGTTTGCTTCAAGTGCGTTCGTGACAACAGCATGCAGCAATCCCCTGGAAACAGTATCCCTCGTCATTTAGCATCCTGGGATTCGACGACAACCATAGTTCGGACGATGCAGGGGAACTATGGTTTCCTTGGGGTGCCTGTTTACTCTGAACGTGATATGTTCCACGCAATCTTCACAAAGCTGCATCGCAGCGTCGTCGAATCCCGGGATGCTAAGAATGTTTCTAGGGGAGTACTGTATGCTGTTGTCACGAACGCGCTTGAAGCAAACGCGCATGTCTTCTGCGGCTGCGGTGTGCCAAAGAAGTTGGTCCAAGGATAAGCACACCACATGCACGTGCATCGACACCTTTGATGTAAACGCTGTCAACTGGTGCCCTGTCCCAGCACTGCCTCTGAGGTTGGGACGACACCTGCTCACACAGTTCTAAAGATTTTCCCCGCATTCGTCTTTACATACCTTCCAAGAAGCATCACTACTCGACAAGGTCACCGCCCATCGCGTGGCCACATCTCACTCCGCTCCCTACAACCCCACCCGCATGGCCACGCATGCCTGCCGCCACCACCAACGACTGTGCCCACCGCCCGGCAGCACACCACCGCCTCTGGCGTCCTGCCCCCCCTCCAAGCACCGAGCCATGGATGCAACGAGTGAGACAGCATTCGACAACTCACCTCCGATGCACTGTTTGACGTCATCTCGCTGTTGATGATCGAAGTGTCCCCGCTATAATACATGCTCAATGCGCCTCCATACTGCCTCACACCCATTCCCACCCACACCCACAAGCAAGCATCACCCAAGTCAGTGCCCACTCCCCAGCCGCACAAACAGGCAAGCACCACCCACGTCAGTGCCCACTCCCCAGCCGCACAAACAAGCGAGCACCACCCACGTCAGTGCCCACTCCCCAGCCGCACAAACAGGCGACGGTCATCTGCCCGGAATGCGAGCTGCTTGAGTACAGCAGAAGCGGGCCAACGGGAAGTCACGCAAAGTAGACTCTCACAGGGCGACGCCCAGCTCCGAAACAGGATCCGCCAAAAGAGGCTCTCGGAGGCATGATGCTCGCCCCCTGCTGAAAGATCTCGCGCGCACATTCCAGCGCTCACTCAAGCACATCCCAGGTTGCACGACATCCAACGGATTGCCTTCTTCATCGCCAAGAAATACGCCACCAATGGATGTCTGGGAGTCAAGCAGAATGCGGGGGACCGTGCACGCAGCTTTGGGAAGTTCTGCAGCATCTCGGGAGCGCTTCGCCCGCCGATCGCGCCATAGACTTTTGGCATCGACTTCGAAACATCTATGGCCCTCTTACATGGAAGCAAACGAGCCATCCCAAGGGAGGTCGATTTCGGCCGCCGGCACCTTCTTCCTTCTAGAACACACAGATTGCGCGATTGTGAACACACACCGCTTACCTTAGCCGTGTTCTCCGCCATGGTGCTTCCTACACATGCTGCACTTCCACTATAGTATATAAACGCCGCACCTCCATAACTCTGGGCCCCCCGCAGCATGGCCCGCACCACATTAGCATCCTAAGCACCGTTTCTTCTTATCTCGCCGCGTGCACGTCCCCATCGCACACACGTCACGCATCCAGCGCACGGGCTTGAATCCCATAGAGTTTGCGTTGGGGTTGCAATGGGGGCAAGGGGTTGCAAGCGCAGATTGGTGGCGGGATCAGGAAAAAGCAATTCGCTTTATCATTCTCAGACCCTTGGGCCAGCCCTTTGGAACACTGGACGTGTGGTGGGTGGGCAAGCTCTCTTGAGACTAGGCTGAGGGACCTGCAGGGAACAGGGTGGCATTTGTTAGCGTAGGCTTGGTGGCGGGTTCTGAGCGTAGGCTTGGTGGCGGGAAGATGGCTCGAGCAGCTCCAGGGGCAGATGTGAACTGGCTTCAGAGACAAAGCAGCAGTGCACAGGCAGTGCAGTTCCAGAGGCTCTCAGGTGGCCCAGTGAGGCTTAGGGAGCCTGGTTCTCCACTGTGAGCTCCGGGAAACCCGGGTAAGTGTCCCGAAGTGTGTGCTGAATCCTTTGATCCCCGGTTTGGGCAGCCGTTTGCTTCAAGTGCGTTCGTGACAACAGCATGCAACAATCCCCTGGAAACAGTATCCCTCGTCATTTAGCATCCTGGGATTCGACGACAACCATAGTTCGGACGATGCAGGGGAACTATGGTTTCCTTGGGGTGCCTGTTTACTCTGAACGTGATATGTTCCACGCAATCTTCACAAAGCTGCATCGCAGCGTCGTCGAATCCCGGGATGCTAAGACTGTTTCTAGGGGAGTACTGTATGCTGTTGTCACGAACGCACTTGAAGCAAACGCGCATGTCTTCTGCGGCTGCGGTGTGCCAAAGAAGTTGGTCCAAGGATAAGCACACCACATGCACGTGCATCGACACCTTTGATGTAAACGCTGTCAACTGGTGCCCTGTCCCAGCACTGCCTCTGAGGTTGGGACGACACCTGCTCACAAAGTTCTAAAGATTTTCCCCTTATTCGTCTTTACATACCTTCCAAGAAGCATCACTACTCGACACGCGACATCGCGTTACTTGGTACGTCAAACAATACATCGCACTGGGCATAAATGATGTACGAACCTCAGCGCTATTCTTGTGCATGGCGCTGTTGCTTATATATACATCACCGCTGGCGTAGGCATAAACGGCACCTCCAGCCTGCCATAGATCCGTTCTCAACAATGCCCAAGACCACCGCCCACAACCCCGCCACATCTCAGTGCGGCACACCCATTTCCGTCAATGCCCAAGACCACCGCGCATGATGTGGCACTGGCGCAGTGGTCACTGCCTCATCCCCACTTCTCCCGACAACGCCCAACACCACCGCCCACGACGTGGCTCAGTGGTCAGTACCTCACCCCCAAAGCCCAAGGTCACCGCCCATCGCGTGGCCACATCTCACTCCGCTCCCTACAACCCCACCCGCATGGCCACGCATGCCTGCCGCCACCACCAAAGACTGTGCCCACCGCCCGGCAGCACACCACCGCCTCTGGCGTCCTGGCCCCCCTCCAAGCACCGAGCCATGGATGCAACGAGTGAGACAGCAGTCGACAACTCACCTCCGATGCACTGTTTGACGTCATCTCGCTGTTGATGATCGAAGTGTCCCCGCTATAATACATGCTCAATGCGCCTCCAGACTGCCTCACACCCATTCCCACCCACACCCACAAGCAAGCACCACCCAAGTCAGTGCCCACTCCCCAGCCGCACAAACAGGCAAGCACCACCCACGTCAGTGCCCACTCCCCAGCCGCACAAACAAGCAAGCACCACCCACGTCAGTGCCCACTCCCCAGCCGCACAAACAGGCGACGGTCATCTGCCCGGAATGCGAGCTGCTTGAGTACAGCAGAAGCGGGCCAACGGGAAGTCACGCAAAGTAGACTCTCACAGGCCGACGCCCAGCTCCGAAACAGGATCCGCCAAAAGAGGCTCTCGGAGGCATGATGCTCGCCCCCTGCTGAAAGATCTCGCGCGCACATTCCAGCGCTCACTCAAGCACATCCCAGGTTGCACGACATCCAACGGATTGCCTTCTTCATCGCCAAGAAATACGCCACCAATGGATGTCTGGGAGTCAAGCAGAATGCGGGGGACCGTGCACGCAGCTTTGGGAAGTTCTGCAGCATCTCGGGAGCGCTTCGCCCGCCGATCGCGCCATAGACTTTTGGCATCGACTTCGAAACATCTATGGCCCTCTTACATGGAAGCAAACGAGCCATCCCAAGGGAGGTCGATTTCGGCCGCCGGCACCTTCTTCCTTCTAGAACACACAGATTGCGCGATTGTGAACACACAGATTGTGAGATCGAAACACACACTGCTCACCTCAGCCATGTTCTCCGCCATCGTGCTTCCTGCAATAGTCAAAATACCAGTATACAGCATACCCACCGCACCTCCATAACTCTGTGCCCCCCGCAGCATGCCCCGCCCCCCATTAGCACCCTAAGCGCAGCTGCTTCGCATCTTGTTTTCTGTCCCCACCTTACACACAATCACCACATGTGCATCAACAACTATAAAAACTCACAACTGCTCCTTTGCCCTAGCACTGCTTGTAAGCTTGGTATGACCTCTCAAAACAACAGAAGCCCGGCTTTACTCCGAACTCACTGTCGCCATGTGCTGCAGCTTAACACTTCGTAAATTTTTGCCGCGCTTGATCGAGGTGCACTTCATCAAGTGTGGCCCTGCCCACCCGCCTTGTGGCTCGTGCTCGTTGAATTGGGAACCGATCGCAAAGGGGTTACGAATGTGTGGGGCGTTGGCGCGAAGCCCAACTCTTCACCATGGAAAACGGTGCAACTCACCGCCGCACTGTTCCGTGTCATGTCGCTTTCACTGATAAAGATATTGCTGGGGCCATACACATACAACGCACCTCCATTACCCTGTCCCTCTCTCCCCCTCCCCGCTCACTTAGCATCCCCTCAACCCATAGCGAGACTGCATTCCATGCTCCACAGAACTTATTTTCCTACGTGCAATGTGTTCAAAACATCTGTAGCGCTGTGCATTTGTTTGCCCAACATCCTTATGGCCCGTGGCTTGGGGACCTATCGCAAAGGGGTTCTGATTGTGTGGGGCATGGATGAAGCCCAACTCTTCACCATGGAAAACAGTACAACTTACCGCACTGTTCTGTGTCATGGTGCTTTCACTGATAGATATATTGTTGCGTATATTGTTGCGGCCATAGTGGTACACTGCACCTCCACAACCCTGTACGTCTCTCCCCCCCCTCGCTCAGTTAGCATCCCCTCAACCCATAGCAAGACCGCATCGCATACCACGGGACTTAGGTGCTTCCTATGCATAGTTTGGATGTGACTTCGTTTGAATTTGATCATAAAGATTTCATTGGCTAAATTCTTCCGGCGGAAAGTCAAAACCAAAACTCGGCCCAAAACTCCTGAGGCGACGTTCCGGAGCCTGGAGGTCCGTCATTTCAAATCAGCGACCTTCAAAATCCCAATCAGTCTGCTTTGAGTTCGACTTTGAGTTGTATACACGATTTCACATTATTTTGAGTGTGCGATGAAAAAAACGGAACTTTATTGCGGACGGTGCAAAGATTTCACCGGAGCGCAATAAAACGCGAACGGGCAGACGAAACCTGAAAGGTCAATCTCAAAGAAAATCATTCCTTTCCCAAAAGATCTAAGCCGCAAAAACTGTGCACCTCAAATCTGAGGCCCAACTTGCCACGGTTTTCAGACCTTCGCCCCAAATCGATAATTCACTTTGTGTCGCGTCCACCGGCTATTTACACAAACTCGTACCCGAACTCAACTCCCTGCATAGGACACTCCTTATTTTCCTAAGTATCTCTCGCTCGGTGTATTTGTTTGCTTACCAACCACCCACATAGCACAGGGAGATGCAAACCTCGATCACTGCTATCCTTCACTGACGTTAAATCCGTGCCTAGCAGCACACCTGCTCCCTGCGCACCCTAGATCAAGGAGATGTTTTGCACGAACTCACAGTGGCAGAATTTTGTGACAAGATGCACGCATTCACGACGAGGTTGGCATTGTACATCACAATCGCTCCACCATCCCCCTGTGCCACGAACGCACACTTAAACTAAAACACGGGAAAGGTTTAAGGATTTGAAAAGGAAATTGCTCTCTCTCCTCCACCTGCGCCGTCCTCGCATCATCACGTGGCTTCCCTTAGCACGTGCGTGGGCGCACTACATCGACGTTCTAGAAAGTAACTTTCTGGTCATGCGTGACCATGAGGTGACTCAAGCCCAAGCTCCGTGATTGAGTTTGACATACCATCATGTTATTGAACTCGGTGATGAACAGCCTGTTTAGGATCAACGATCCTCCTTCGTATACAGTGAAAAGTGGACCATTCTGTCCGCCGTCAATCGTACACAACTCGGCTCCACACTCGCCATCCACCCGCAAATTCCGAGCTACGTTGAGAGTCTCTGATGGATTTTGTAACCTGAATCAGACACGCATATGTAAATACAGTACCTATAATCTTCAAGCCGAATGAGGGTGCCTATACAGCGATGACAAACATCTGGCATTCTTATCAATATCAATCTCTTAAAATGAGCAAAGTAAGATATTCGAGTACAAGCAGCAACGGCATCAACAACGGCAACAACAGTGGCATCGGCATAAGCAGTGGCAAGGGCAGCGATGGCGGCAGTACTGGTGGCAACGGCAGTCGTGGCAGCAAAAGCGGTGGCATCGGCAGCGGCAACAGCTCTTAATACAAGTCGAGAATGCTGTGCATGGAAGAAGCATGCCAATGAGAGGAAGTGGGCGCAGCTGGATAGCGAGCAACGGTTTAGCTTACTCGGCAGTTCATTCGGTACAATGGTTGCGATAGTAGGAACATGAATCAACTACCTTACACTTAGCGGGGCTAAGTGCCTGCGCCAGGGGCTATAGCCTAGAGAGGGAATATATAATAGACGGCTCGGATTGGCAATATGCTTTGCTGTTGGGCGCATTATCGGACTGTTGTTGGCTTTGTGGAGAAATGTAGACAAAGGGTAACGGGAGATTCTTGTTCCACAACATACCTATGGCCTTTGACCTGGCTGAATGGTGTCGCAAGGATGTATTTGATTGAACTGGTGGAGGGCAAATGACAGATTGCTGACTGTCCACACTGCCACCGTGGCTGGCTTGATAAGGTTTGCTAACTGCCCGAGCAGAAGCATCAATCCTACGACTAGCCGGTCCAAAATTCTGCACTTACTCGGTGATGCATGTTGCCAACATCTATGTTGTATCAAGCTGGAAGAAAGAGAATCTTACCAGATATTGACACGTATGATGATGGTGGTTATGTTAGCATTTCCAACAGCTACCAAAGCACATCGTCATCAGTAAATACTATTGGCATCTTCAACAAGATGATGCAAGCAAGCTATGCCCTAGAAATGCACAAGGAAAATAAGCAGAATTCACGCCGGGCATCGAGCAGAAGTAGTGATAAAGCTGTTGCCCAACAGCTTACAATTCACCAGGAAGCAAGAGAAGAGCCCTTCCAAGGACCATGCAGGCAGCCCACGAAGGATTACCGAAGAAAGAAGAACGTAAAAGGAATTCCAAGCGTGTATGGCGTCAAAATTATCCTAATACTGTAAAAAACAAAGCGATCAATGTGTTTCCCAACCTTCAGTCAAGTGCTCTTGGCCGTATTGAGGATGATCGACAAATGCGATTGTATCATTCGTAACCAAAGGTGGTGCTGGTGGCAGTGGAGGAGAAGGTGGTGGTGGAGGAGAAGGTGGTGGTGGAGGAGAAGGTGGTGGTGGTGAAGGTTGTGGGGGTGGTAATGGAGGTGTGACGCTGCCAGGTGTCAACGGGGAGGTGGGGATGGTGGTGGAGGTGGTGGAGGCGGAGGTGGTGGGGGTGAAAGAGGCGGTGGTGGTGGAGAAAATGGTGGTGGTGGTGGTGGTGGTGGCGGTGGACAAGGTGGTGGCGATGGACAAGTTGGTGTTGGTGGAGGTTGTGGAGGTGAAGATGGTGGCGGTGGAGGAGAGGGTGGTGGTGGTGGACATGATGGTGGGGTTGGACAAGGTGGTGGAGGTGTTGGAGATGGAGATGGTGGCACTGGTGGAGAAGGTAAAAACGGATGGCCTGCCATGCCATGACCTTGCCTGGGACGTCAGAAAATCGGTTTCCTAGCCTTAAGCGGAAGAGATCCGCTATGATACAAACGGTGAGCAGTGTCCCCGGCACACTTGTCGGGTAGGCGGTGGCCCAGCACTTGCTGCGGTGCATCCGGTAAGTGGCAACCCAACATCCGGTGAATGGCAGCTTCAACACCATCAAGTGAGTGTTGGCCAAGTGTAACCGTCCAACGAGCCCTATGACCATTCACAACTTTCCGCTCTCAAGATGCTCCTAACAGGAAGCCGGAGAAGAATATCACAAGTCACAAATAACGCCTGGCCAATTCTAGATTAACAAGTACACATAGAAATCTTCAAAATGGGTGTAGAAACTCACTATTCTCAGACTTGTACTCTCCACTTTGCACTTCGTTCAGTAGCCTTCGCTCTCTAATCGCTCGCCTCATCGAGCCCGCCTGCACAACCTACATGCAATTTCTGTTCATTTGTATTGATTTACTAGTGATGCGTTGTTGTGATGGTCTCTCAGGATCCAAGACTTCACAAACCCTTCCGCATGGTTTCGCTCGTCCAGCCATTGAGCGACTCGGACTCAATTTTCACACGCGACCAAAACTCAAATAACCAACAGGGAAAAGTAAAGGCGCGGTCTTGGAACCCGACACCAAATTTGAAGTTCGAGAATTGCCAACGCGTGAAGACCTGAGAGAGATCTTGGAGCTTGCATCGTGGACTTGGGACGGCCAAAGTGTGGTTGACGAAAGGGTCAAATACATTGCCCACGCGTGACGACCTGAGAGAGATCTTGGAGCTTGCATCGTGGACTTGGGACGGCCAAAGTGTGGCTGGCGAAAGGGTCAAATACATTGCCCATGCGTGAAGACCTGAGAGAGATCTTGGAGCTTGCATCGTGGACTTGGGAAGGCCAAAGTGTGGTTGGCGAAAGGGTCAAATACATTGCCCATGCGTGACGACCTGAGAGATCTTGGAGCTTGCATCGTGGACTTGGGACGGCCAAAGTGTGGCTGGCGAAAGGGTCAATACATGCCCATCCGTGACCTGAGAGATCTTGGAGCATCGTGGACTTGGGACGGCCAAAGTGTGGCTGGCGAAAGGGTCAAATACATGCCATCGTGAAGACCTGAGAGATCTTGGAGCTTGCATCATTGGAAGGCCAAAGTGTGGCTGGCGAAAGGGTCAAATACATGCCCACGCGTGAGGACCTGAGAGAGATCTTGGAGCTTGCATCGTGGACTTGGGAAGGCCAAAGTGTGGCTGGCGAAAGGGTCAAATACATTGCTCATGCGTGAAGACCTGAGAGATATCTTGGAGCTTGCATCGTGAACTTGGGACGGCCAAAGTGTGGCTGGCGAAAGGGTCAAATGCATTGTTGTTATGAAGCATACGTTCAGAGGATAGCGAAACATTGCTTTCAGAGGATAGCGTGACAGTTCAAAACGTGAGGGCAGTTTAATGTGCTCTTCAAAAACCCTGGGAGGCAGACTTGGGAACTTTGGTAACTGCTTCTTGCTTCATAATAAAGTCGATATAACATTATTGCATCCCATGAGAGACAGGACTCACATGGTCGGATAGCATGGCACAAAAGCAGATTCTTAATTTGTGGTTTGGTATGATTGCAACGATTCAGGACCTTCAGGCTATCGAGGTCCAAGTGCGCCTTCCTTTTTTCTCGGATCGGAAGAACTCTTGGATGCGAAGGATACCTTGGGATAATTTGGAAGAAGTTCCTGAGTCGGATAAGCGACCTTTACGCTCTCATGCTCGTGGCCGGTGTCGTGTAAGCCGCTTAACTCGGGAATGTGTTGATTTGCAGTCAGGCTGGCACTCTCCAAACTAAAAGCTGCATGCCCCGCCAGCACAAGAACACTTAGTCGGTGGCTCCCGAGTATTTCCGACGCCGATGTGGTCAGAGAATCAACTGGCAGTGGCTTCTTGGATCTCTGTGCCGAGTTACAACAAAACTGAGACCGCCCAACAGAAGTCCCGAAAGAGAGATTCCGATCCCTGCAACTATGCTGACGTAATGTTTATGCGGGCAGCGTGCCAGACAAAGAACAGCACCAACGGAAATACTAATGAAATAAATCAAGTGACACGTTGCGCACACCTTGCAGATAGTTTTGTAAGGCTGTATATTCCACTTCAGAGACGCATCCCCGACCAGCCGAAGGTGGCCTAATCACCAAGTGCGTAGGACAAGAGTTCTCACTTGTCGGAAACACTGGGGCGTCGAGAATCCACGTTGAAAAGTCAGGACTGGCTGTGGCCCCCACGAAGAAAACACAAACGTGTCGCAAGCTATGAGACCATGAAAGCATAATGGCGAACACAACTTTCGCAGGCGGCAATCTTCGCGCCAACATGTCCAAAAGGGCGAATGACAAGCCAACGTCCTTTAAGCTTTATTCCGACGACACCTTCAAAACTCTCGACGCATCACTTCCAAGCTTGTGCCGGGTAACGGACATGTTTACGGGACAATAATACACCCGAAAACGAATGCTGAAGGCTTATGAGGGGATCATAGTTATGAATTGTGGTACAGAAAATGGATGGCATCACTGTTAACAAGCTTTTTCCTGATGTTTCCTCTAACTCTATCGTATGACGTTCGGGTTTTTGGCAGCCTTGGTGCCATTCACGCGTGACACCGACGCGAGGCCCTCAGATGTGCCCGGATAGAGCCCTACAGTATTCAATATTGACTCAGGGATACGGATAGGGATAGTAGGGCACTACTGTAGGGCTAGTAATAGTCTCTCACTCAACTGCGAAAAACCCTAAACCGTCCTTTCGTCTGAACTTCAACTTGTTCGTGGCTGTCCTGTAGCCGGATACCATCTATCGCCTGTCTCGTGTTTCTGGTACTGGCTGGGTACTGGAGCGATGCAGTCGGGCGATTCAGGACTACTTGTTTCGAAATGATTATCACTAGCATAAGATAGATTTAACTGTAAACAGCAATGTGACTTATTTTCTGAATCCCTGCTGAACGCTCACTATCTAGTTATCGTTCCAGGCGTCCAGGCATTTCTTATTCAGACGAACAACTTCCCTCTCAGTCCAAGGTCCCCGATTTTAGGCTTTTTGCATGCTTGTTGACGTCTTCAACACGATAGTGGGGTGCATATCGACAACAAACTCACACACTGTTTCCCGTCGTGGTTGCCGTCTACAAATAAGCCTTCTGTTGAGCCGGAGCCACACCGTGAATAATACTGAAGTCGTTCGCTGTTGGAACTGGTCAGACCTCTGTGGACCTTCAATCGCTGTATTAAAAAAGTTGTTGACTCAGCCTGTTTACGTGTCGTTCCCGGAAGTCTTTTAGCGCTCCTCACCTTCAATGTTCTCTTGTTCTCTGCAGACCAGGACTCAACCTGCGAGGTTTGCCTTTCGAGATTCTGACATACAGTATTGTTTTGCAGATAATATATGATTGAGTATAGTTTGTGACTTGGATTTTGAGCGCCAAGCTCCAAACGCCATCTCCGTCATCTAAACAGCCATCGGGTGAGGCCACAGGGAGAGGCCTCACGTTTTTATCAGGATGATCAGTTGCAACGCCCTGGGTTTAAAGAGTTTCCCTGACAGGAATTTCACTCAATCTGAATATTAACGTACGCTGAACGTAACATTATCGCGAGTACGACAGTTGCTGTCTACAGGTCGTTGGCGGGACTATGGTGGTTTGGCCTAAGTTCTCGCTGTCTAAGTGCTAGCTTGTTGGTGCTTGCTGCGCAAGTTTGGGTTCAGTGAGCCTCGAAAGCTACATACCCTTTAACTTTGTGTATTGGCTCTATGTGCTAAGTGCTGATATACGTCTTGGTGTATGGTTGGGATCTCACGAAAGTTCGTGTGTATTTTGCTTGCTGCAAGGAAGGTTCCGAATCAGCCTGGGAGGATGAGTAACGGCGGCCTGTTCATTGATACACAAGTCAAGCTTTATGGAAGCAACTCCATATCCAATATCGTTTGCGCTGCCGGAGATCAGGTATACTGAATATGAAGGGTTGAGCTTGAGAATGCAAGCCATACTTTTCCAGTTGCGCTCCCCTCACACGCCTTGTCCAGACCGCTCGACTCAATGCAAGAAGGTCCTTCGGCAAATTTCTCTTTTCTTTCTACGATATCAGAGACCATCATCCGCATCGGCTTGTTTTCCACAGAAGCTGGTCACGCACAGACGCTAAAAGATCACTGGAGTCTGAGTAGATATCTCCTGCATTTTCCTCACTCTCCTCATTCTCTTCGGCAGGAGGATATAATTTTCGCGGAATATGTGCGGGTTTTCGAAAGTGATAAGTGCAAAGAGAAGGCGCTCATCGTCACTCACTCGTTCATCCACTTCCTGTATAAGGTGTGCTCTGCTGTGATGTGTTTTGACGTCCTCAGGTAGTTTCTTGCACTGCTGCAGCGAGCCCAATAAATGCGATAGAACGCCTTGATGATATCCTGCATCGGCATTCCTTGCTTCGTCTGCTTTCCATGCTCTTAGCGTTTGTACATACGCAGCCGAACTTGTTTAGGATCTTCGATGGATGCAAGTGGCAGATTGCATCCAGTAGCTGACAGGCATCTTTTGGAGGTCGCGCCGGAAACGCTCATAAGCATGCCGTTGACAATAGTGGATCACATCACGGAACCAGGGCGTATCAAGTAAAAGGAATTTCATGAAGCACTTGTCAGTGGGGAAGCCCAGCAAGCTCGAGGCCACCACGAACCACTACATCCCACCTATCAGCTTGTCGTCGCTTCAACGTCTTTCAAGAAGCCCCTTTGATGTGAGTGCCTTGCTTGGCTGTGTAAGACTCATTCTTGCACCCTACGCCGCTATATGAGATATGTAGGCAGCTTGTAGCGGGAAACCTCATGGTTTCCGACCAAGCGGCTTGTAAGAAGAGTGGTAAGACTGAGATGCAAGGATTGAGCAGGTGGTATACTGCAGTGCGATGCAGGAATTGAGCAGGTGTTATTCTGCACTGTTGTGTAAGGACTGAGCAGATGTTAACCTGCGTTGCGATGACAAGAGCACGCGGTATGATGCATTGCGAGGTCAGGTTGGAGCACGCGGTATGATGCATTGCGAGGTCAGGTTGGAGCATGCGGTATGCTGCATTTCGAGGTCAGGTTGAAGCACGCGGTATGCGATCAGCTTGGAGCCGCGGTATGATGCATTCGAGGTCAGGTTGGAGCACGCGGTATGCTGCATTGCGAGGTCAGGTTGGAGCACGCGGTATGATGCATTGCGAGGTCAGGTTGGAGCACGCGGTATGATGCATTGCGAGGTTAGGTTGGAGCGCGTGGTGCCCGTGCTTGCACAACGGAGAATGCTCAAGCTTTTCGTGATGATTGCGGGATGTCCTCAGGATGAGTTTGTGGTTCTTCACGCTGCGGGCTCTACCGATGTTGTGCTTCTCAGTGCACACCATGAGCAGCTGGTGCAAACGCTGAACATGGCCTATGCCAACGCATCAGGCAAGCAAAGGCCCGTCTCGCCGCACGTAAAGTGACCACCTCGCCGCAAGCACAAATCATTCGACTGGATGCGTCAGGCGCAACCAGGACTGCAGAAGTTCTATCGGTCGGATGCTCATCGCGCAGGTCAAGTGCTGGATGTCCTAGTGCAGAGCCACGTCATCACCGCGTGCCTCGGGAAGCAGAAGATGCTGTCCTTGAAGTATGCTCAACATAGAACAACGACAAAAGTGGACTGGACTCAAGGTCCGATTGATTCCGTCCAAAGAGGCGCTCTGATGTGATCGTTGCAGTGTCACAGTTTTTCAGAATTATGCGTAAGGCATCGAGGCGTGCAAGCCAAGGAAATCCCTTGTTCCAGTCAGCCACCCACGGCCAGACATAGGACACGGAGGCGGGCTCATAAAAGACCTTGTTCCAGCCAGCCACCCACGGCCAGACATAGGACACGGAGGCGGGCTCATAAAAGACCTTGTTCCAGTCAGCCACCCACGGCCAGACATAGGACACGGAGGCGGGCTCATAAAAGACCTTGCCTCCATGCCTTTCGTTTTGTGACCAGCCACAGTCTTATCTGTCAAAGTGACGCATCGAGGCAGCCCGAATGGAGGCCCAAGTCCCAAGTGGCCACTTTGATACATGAGGCGCCGAGGCAAGCCCGAATGGAGGCTCGTGTTTGGAGCAGCGCCGACGGGTGTATCAGGGCAGGGACGTGCATATGGGGATCGCCCAATGACCGAGGGATGAGGTGAAACTGGGGTGCGCATATTCAAACGCGACGGCCAGGTGCCAACGGAGTGATCACGGTGATTGTGCCGGAGGATGCGTCCGCGGTCACTTCCTCGAGCCTTTTGGAAAGCAGCTGTTCAACGGAATCCAGCCCACTGCCGTTTCCGAGCCTTGCAGAAAGTGTCACTCCCAGCGGTGCGCCAGGCGAGTGTGTCGAGCTCATCTAATTGGGCCGGAGGGAAGGGCACCCATGCTTGACCACATCGTGCGCACTATCGATTCGGCTGCTGCCACGTGTGCACCAGATGGATGCTTTCCAAGAGCCTGGCGCTCCCATCCAGGTGCGAGGACATGGCGCTGAGGGGGCGCCTTGAGCAGATAGCATGAGGAGCGATGACGCGATGACAGATACTACAGAGACTGAATCAAATCAGGTGGGGCAAAGTGAGCAGTGCTTGCCGCTCCTATCAGCACCGCTTTGGCACAATCACTCTCACTAGAGCCTTAAGCCAGCGTACCTTGCACCCTGTTGCGAGAAGTCCCCAGTCGCCCCTCATCCCAATTTCACACACATGCCGTGAGGGAGTCCCTCGGTGATGCGATGGGAGACGCATTGCTAGATGAGCCCCATGGAACGCTACAGGGTGTTGGCCCTTGGAGTGGCCATGCGGGAGCCGTGTTCTCATGTGCCTGGAGGGTCGATGGGGGATTGCTGAGCCAGGGTGAGGCCGAGGTCAAGTCCACCCCCACTGTCGTCGAGCTTCAAGTGAGGCTAGGCAGCGTCGATCTATCGGATAAAGGTGTGGACCCGCTGCGCTGGGATACCTGTGTCAAGGCGCGTTTCACGTGGCCGGTGACCAGGCGTTGCGCCGGCCACCGCCTCGACTACCTGTTGCGCTGGCCGCCATGAGCAGATGGTGCTCTGGTGGACAGGCGGACTCTGGTGGACAGGTGGGAATGTGTGCACAGCGTGGCGAGGTTGATTTTGCTAGTGCGGGAAGCATGGCGGATTGGGCTGAGGCAGGGAGAATGTCCCCTGCAGGGAGCGTGCCAGCTGTCGTTAACTTGCTCGATTTCGGTAGAGAGCACTGCGGAGAGAGTATTTTATGTGGAGTGTATGTCTATTTTCTCAAGGCAGACATTATGCTCAATGTGGGGATTGCGATGGAGACTGGAGGGTCCACTATGGCGTAGGTAGCCTTGTTTGCTCGGAGAGACCACGTACTTTCGGTCTTGCGCCCAGAGAGAGACGGACCTGCCTGCCTAGCCCGCCATCTAATGCACGTCTGCCGTTGCAAACGGTTGACAGCGCCAAGACTCCACCATGAATGTACGATAGTAGAGCGCGATGGCGGGGCCACCTGAGCGCAAGCGGCCTAATTCTGACTGTACGCGGTGCGGCCGTGGTGGATTGGGATGAGCGTGAGCAGGCATGGTGGACAGCCCCTCCTGGTTTCGGGGGGTGAAGTCGCGAGGAGCCCAGATCCAGCGTCCCCTTGGTAAGCCCACCGGATGCATGCGCGCACTGTCTCCTCACTGACAACCAGTACAAGCTTCTGCAAAGGGGGAGGCAAAACAAAACCAAAACCCTAGACATCCTGAAACCCTAAAATCCTCACATGGCGTGAATGGGGCTCAGATCGTGAATAGGTGTTTCATTGGCGCCGTCATCCATCGAGCTGGGGCGGCTGCAGTAGGGCTTGTGTCGCGAATGCCAGGTTATTTCAATCCGCGGCTCGGTGAAGAGTGCCTGCTTCATTGCGCAGGGCTCGCCGCGGTGTTGGATATTGGGTGATGAGCCTGAGGAGGGACGGGCTGCACAGGTATATATCTGGACATAGAGACAGCGATGTATAAAAGTCAGCGGGTGAAGGACGTTGTTCAAGGCACTGCCGCCTCTAAGGGCCAGAGCATCCAGAGCATCTTAAGGGTGCCGCCTCCCCATTCCCTCACTCCGATCATCTTCCTCATCTTCAGCAGGAAGTTGCAGCCGTCACATGCCGCACTGCTGCCTTACCCACCTGAGTGCATGGCCGCAATTCTGCATGCCGTGCAGCATGCCCGCGCTAGTTCAGACCTCGTTAACAACATTTCCCCCAACCATCTGAATTGGAGCGCACAGACATTGGAGAAGCCTGGATTTGGAACGTTCGATCATTTCGGGCATTGGCGACGCCTGGATTTGGATCGTTCGATAATTTCGGGCATTGGCGACGCCTGGATTTGGAACGTTCGATCATTTCGGGCATTGGCGACGCCTGGATTTGGATCATCCGATCATTTCAGGCATTGAAGATGCCTGGATTTGAATCGTCTGATCATTTCAGACATTTAAGACGCCTGGATTTGGATCGTCCGATCATTTCAGACATTTAAGACACCTTGATTTGGATCGTCCGATTATTTCAGGCATTGGAGACGCCTGGATTTGGATCGTCCGATTATTTCAGACATTGGAGACGCCTGGATTTGGATCGTCTGATCGTTTCAGACATTTAAGACACCTGGATTTGGATCGTCCGATCATTTCAGACATTTAAGACACCTGGATTTGGATCGTCCGATTTTTCAGGCATTGCCACAGTGCCGGGAGCGTGCGGTGAGAAGCGCTGAGCTGGCCTGCAGCGCACACAGTGCCGGGAGCGTGCGGTGAGAAGCGCTGAGCTGGCCTGCAGCGCACACAGTGCCGGGAGCGCGCGGTGAGAAGCGCTGAGCTGGCCTGCAGCGCACACAGTGCCGGGAGCGTGCGGTGAGAAGCGCTGAGCTGGCCTGCAGCGCACACAGTGCCGGGAGCGCGCGGTGAGAAGCGCTGAGCTGGCCTGCAGCGCACACAGTGCCGGGAGCGTGCGGTGAGAAGCGCTGAGCTGGCCTGCAGCGCACACAGTGCCGGGAGCGTGCCGTGAGAATCGCTGAGCTGGCTTGCAGCGCACACAGTGCCGGGAGCGCGCGGTGAGAAGCGCTGAGCTGGCCTGCAGCGCACACAGTGCCGGGAGCGCGCGGTGAGAAGCGCTGAGCCGGCCTGCAGCGCACACAGTGCCGGGAGCGCGCGGTGAGAAGCGCTGAGCTTGCCTGCAGCGCACACAGTGCCAGGAGCGCGCGGTGAGAAGCGCTGAGCTGGCCTGCAGCACACACAGTGCCGGGAGCGTGCGGTGAGAAGCGCTGAGCTGGCCTGCAGCGCACACAGTGCCGGGAGCGCGCGGTGAGAAGCGCTGAGCTGGCCTGCAGCGCACACAGTGCCGGGAGCGTGCAGTGAGAAGCGCTGAGCTGGCCTGCAGCGCACACAGTGCCGGGAGCGCGCGGTGAGAAGCGCTGAGCCGGCCTGCAGCGCACACAGTGCCGGGAGCGCGCGGTGAGAAGCGCTGAGCTTGCCTGCAGCGCACACAGTGCCGGGAGCGTGCGGTGAGAAGCGCTGAGCTGGCCTGCAGCGCACACAGTGCCAGGAGCGCGCGGTGAGAAGCGCTGAGCTGGCCTGCAGCGCACACAGTGCCGGGAGCGTGCAGTGAGAAGCGCTGAGCTGGCCTGCAGCGCACACAGTGCCGGGAGCGTGCGGTGAGAAGCGCTGAGCTGGCCTGCAGCGCACACAGTGCCGGGAGCGTGCCGTGAGAATCGCTGAGCTGGCTTGCAGCGCACACAGTGCCGGGAGCGCGCGGTGAGAAGCGCTGAGCTGGCCTGCAGCGCACACAGTGCCGGGAGCGCGCGGTGAGAAGCGCTGAGCCGGCCTGCAGCGCACACAGTGCCGGGAGCGCGCGGTGAGAAGCGCTGAGCTGGCCTGCAGCGCACACAGTGCCAGGAGCGCGCGGTGAGAAGCGCTGAGCTGGCCTGCAGCGCACACAGTGCCGGGAGCGTGCAGTGAGAAGCGCTGAGCTGGCCTGCAGCGCACACAGTGCCGGGAGCGTGCGGTGAGAAGCGCTGAGCTGGCCTGCAGCGCACACAGTGCCGGGAGCGTGCGGTGAGAAGCGCTGAGCTGGCCTGCAGCGCACACAGTGCCGGGAGCGCGCGGTGAGAAGCGCTGAGCTGGCCTGCAGCGCACACAGTGCCGGGAGCGTGCGGTGAGAAGCGCTGAGCTGGCCTGCAGCGCACACAGTGCCGGGAGCGCGCGGTGAGAAGCGCTGAGCTGGCCTGCAGCGCACACAGTGCCGGGAGCGTGCGGTGAGAAGCGCTGAGCTGGCCTGCAGCGCACACAGTGCCGGGAGCGCGCGGTGAGAAGCGCTGAGCTGGCCTGCAGCGCACACAGTGCCGGGAGCGTGCGGTGAGAAGCGCTGAGCTGGCCTGCAGCGCACACAGTGCCGGGAGCGTGCGGTGAGAAGCGCTGAGCTGGCCTGCAGCGCACACAGTGCCGGGAGCGTGCGGTGAGAAGCGCTGAGCTGGCCTGCAGCGCACACAGTGCCGGGAGCGCGCGGTGAGAAGCGCTGAGTTGGCCTGCAGCGCACACAGTGCCGGGAGCGTGCGGTGAGAAGCGCTGAGCCGGCCTGCAGCGCACACAGTGCCAGGAGCGCGCGGTGAGAAGCGCTGAGCTGGCCTGCAGCGCACACAGTGCCGGGAGCGCGCGGTGAGAAGCGCTGAGCTGGCCTGCAGCGCACACAGTGCCGGGAGCGTGCGGTGAGAAGCGCTGAGCTGGCCTGCAGCGCACACAGTGCCGGGAGCGCGCGGTGAGAAGCGCTGAGCTGGCCTGCAGCGCACACAGTGCCGGGAGCGTGCGGTGAGAAGCGCTGAGCTGGCCTGCAGCGCACACAGTGCCGGGAGCGCGCGGTGAGAAGCGCTGAGCTGGCCTGCAGCGCACACAGTGCCGGGAGCGTGCGGTGAGAAGCGCTGAGCTGGCCTGCAGCGCACACAGTGCCGGGAGCGTGCCGTGAGAATCGCTGAGCTGGCTTGCAGCGCACACAGTGCCGGGAGCGCGCGGTGAGAAGCGCTGAGCTGGCCTGCAGCGCACACAGTGCCGGGAGCGCGCGGTGAGAAGCGCTGAGCCGGCCTGCAGCGCACACAGTGCCGGGAGCGCGCGGTGAGAAGCGCTGAGCTTGCCTGCAGCGCACACAGTGCCGGGAGCGTGCGGTGAGAAGCGCTGAGCTGGCCTGCAGCGCACACAGTGCCAGGAGCGCGCGGTGAGAAGCGCTGAGCTGGCCTGCAGCGCACACAGTGCCGGGAGCGTGCAGTGAGAAGCGCTGAGCTGGCCTGCAGCGCACACAGTGCCGGGAGCGTGCGGTGAGAAGCGCTGAGCTGGCCTGCAGCGCACACAGTGCCGGGAGCGTGCGGTGAGAAGCGCTGAGCTGGCTTGCAGCGCACACAGTGCCAGGAGCGCGCGGTGAGAAGCGCTGAGCTGGCCTGCAGCGCACACAGTGCCGGGAGCGCGCGGTGAGAAGCGCTGAGCTGGCCTGCAGCGCACACAGTGCCGGGAGCGTGCGGTGAGAAGCGCTGAGCTGGCCTGCAGCGCACACAGTGCCGGGAGCGCGCGGTGAGAAGCGCTGAGCTGGCCTGCAGCGCACACAGTGCCGGGAGCGTGCGGTGAGAAGCGCTGAGCTGGCCTGCAGCGCACACAGTGCCGGGAGCGCGCGGTGAGAAGCGCTGAGCTGGCCTGCAGCGCACACAGTGCCGGGAGCGTGCGGTGAGAAGCGCTGAGCTGGCCTGCAGCGCACACAGTGCCGGGAGCGTGCGTGAGAAGCGCTGAGCTGGCTTGCAGCGCACACAGTGCCGGGAGCGCGCGGTGAGAAGCGCTGAGCTGGCCTGCAGCGCACACAGTGCCGGGAGCGCGCGGTGAGAAGCGCTGAGCCGGCCTGCAGCGCACACAGTGCCGGGAGCGCGCGGTGAGAAGCGCTGAGCTTGCCTGCAGCGCACACAGTGCCGGGAGCGTGCGGTGAGAAGCGCTGAGCTGGCCTGCAGCGCACACAGTGCCAGGAGCGCGCGGTGAGAAGCGCTGAGCTGGCCTGCAGCGCACACAGTGCCGGGAGCGTGCGGTGAAGCGCTGAGCTGGCCTGCAGCGCACACAGTGCCGGGAGCGTGCGGTGAGAAGCGCTGAGCTGGCCTGCAGCGCACACAGTGCCAGGAGCGTGCGGTGAGAAGCGCTAAGCTGGCCTGCAGCGCTCACAGTGCCAGGAGCGTGCGGTGAGAAGCGCTGAGCTGGCCTGCAGCGCACATAGTGCCAGGAGCGTGCGGTGAGAAGCGCTGAGCTGGCCTGCAGCGCACACAGTGCCGGGAGCGTGCGGTGAGAAGCGCTGAGCTGGCCTGCAGCGCCTAGAGGTGGATGTTTTCTTGGCACTCTGAGATGACAGGCGGACGCATTGCACGTGGCCCAGGCTTCCGGGGATGACACCACCATTCTGTTTGCGGCTTTCGTGGAGCTCATCTACGACGATGGCAAGGCGCATCAGAAGCTGTTGGTGGTCACTGACTGCCGCATTCACGTTCTGCATAAGTCCAAGCCGATCCATCAGGTCCCCTCCACCCTACCACCTCTCACCCGGGGGTGGGGTGGGGGGGGGGTTGGCACACGACGGGTTGCACATTGCTGGTCTGAACCTGGGCCCGAATTCAAGGCATCCACCGTCTGCACGGCGGCTTCCAGGATTCTGGGCCAATGGGAATGCGCGACCGTTGGTAGATTACTCTCTCAATCTAGCAACAAGGCGCTGCTGAAGAACGAGTTGCTGCGGCTGACGCTGTACTTGTAGAGTCTTTCCAACATTTAATGAAGGGGGTGGCATGCCCCTGCTCGTGTTCAATAAATGGCTGGTGTCGGGGAATGGGCGGGGGTGGAAGGGGGGGAGGCCGGGGGAGTTTGGGACAGACACCGCCAATCCCGTTTGAGGCGTTGAAGTTCATCTCGATGTCGGTCTATAATGATGATTTCACAGCGCTTCATTTGCACACGGGCGATGGGCTGCTCATCCACTGCGCGAAGAAGTTTGAGATGGTGGAGTGCGTCCTGATGAGCTACAGCAATGAGCTCGGCAACCTCCTCGAGATCCACTTTTTGGAGCACGTGCTGTTCCTCGAGGCGCGCTTGCCGGCCACCCTGTGGCATGCATTCTTGCCGCATTGAAACATGTGAAGCCTGTAGGGCATGTGCGCTAGGAGACACATGATGAAACATGTCAAGCCTGTGGGGCATCTGCGCTAGGAGACACATGATGAAACATGTCAAGCCTGTAGGGCATCTGCACTAGGAGACGCATGATGAAACATGTCAAGCCTGTAGGGCATCTGCACTAGGAGACACATGATGAAACATGTGAAGCCTGTAGGGCATCTGCGCTAGGAGACACATGATGAAACATGTCAAGCCTGTGGGGCATGCGCGCTAGGAGACACGTGATGAAACATGTCAAGCCTGTGGGGCATGTGCGCTAGAAGACACGTGATGAAACATGTCAAGCCTGTGGGGCATGTGCGCTAGGAGACACATGATGAAACTAGGCGGGTACTCCTTTCAACGAGCCTCCACGTGGCGTTCTCTGCGCTCTCAAGAGGCTGGCTCTCGCACATCACGCCGGGCGAGACCGGCATAGTCCCGTCCTCCATCACACCACGGCGCACGCTCTGATGCTCCAAGTTATACGGTCTTTTGCTGACTGCATCTCGGAATCGGCAGCCCCACTGCTGACCCTGTGCAACGCTTCGACGACGGCGATGAAGGGGTGAACACGGGTGGCTGCCTCGGCGATGGCAGGTGAACAAGGGCAAGGGGAAGCTGGTGGTACAGTTCACAGAGATGGAGGAAGTGACGGAGTCTCGATGGGAGGTCATCGGGCGCAACTACATGGGGGCAGACACCATGCTTCAAGTGCACGCGCCCCCTAACCCGAAGAGCAAGGAGCAAGAGAGGTGCGCCTCCGCGAGCCATGCTCCTATGTTGCCTCTCGCCTTCTACCCAGTCAGAAGCCGCGGGGCTGCGCCGTGGGCCCTCCCAAAAAGCCGCGGGACTGCGCCGTGGGCCCTCCCCCAAAGCGGGTGTCCTGTACCACCTCCTCCAGACGGCCACGGCCGAGAGGGCACTCAAGTTCAGGCGCCAGAAACACACTTGCGAGGGCTGCATCAGTTGGGTTGCCCGAGGCAGTTCCTGCGTGTTCATGGATGGCTCTGGACGGCTCAGTGGCTGGAGTGCCTTTGCCTTGGTGGTGAGCTCGGGTATTGTCCTGCAGCAGTGCATAGGGGGGTGACAAGGCAGGCTGGGTAGTTAACGGGATCCGAGTACCGCCGTCACCCGCACCCCCTGCGCAGGATCGAGGCGGAGCAGGCCAGCATGGATGATCCAGGCTCGGCGAGCGGAAGGGTATCGGCGGAGCTGTTGCGTGCTGATGTGGCAGCCCCTGGCGTGCCCGTCATGAACGTGGCCATCTTGGTGACGGGTACCTTCGGTGACGTGCTGCCGTTCATTGCGCTCGCCAAGGAGATGCAGGTGCGTCGCCAAGGTGACGTGCTGCCGTTCATTGCGCTCACCAAGGAGATGCAGGTGCGTCGCCAAGGTGACGTGCTGCCGTTCATTGCGCTCGCCAAGGAGATGCAGGTGCGTCGCCGGGGTGACACTGGCGCGAGGCATCGTGTCGTGTGCGGGCCGCGCTGACCTTCCTTTCAATCGGTGATGAGGCGCACGCCTACGCCTGAGGGTTGCAGCTGTCACCGGATGCTCGGGCGCTTGTGGGCGGTGGTGTGGCGGGGAGCGCGCAGAGGTATGGGCACCGCGTGCGGCTCGCCACGCACCGCATGCACCGAGCCCACGTTGTGAACGAGGGCATCGAGTTCTACCCTCTGGAGGGTGCGGCCCCAGCGTATCCGCCCCTATCTGCTGATGTGTCATGGCTTCGCAACGCCGCCGCCACGTGGCAGGTCGCAGCCTTCCTCCGCTGTTTCTATGTGCTCGCCTCACGGCAGGGCACCCAAGCGGCGGGGGCCCAGCTTCGCCTTTTGTCGTGTTAGGTGAGGTTGCGGTGTGGCAGGGCGTTGTATGGCGTGCACACGCGACCTGTGCGATGACCTGCTGGGCTGCTCATGGTGCACCGGTATCTGACGGGGCTGAGTGACCATTTTCGCGGCGCCAGGAATCTGGGGAGACGGGGCGGTAGGGCTGGTGAGAGTGGTGCACAGCGCGAGGGCTTTGGGGAGAGGGGGCGGCAGGGCTGGTGAGAGTGGCACACAGCGCGAGGTATTTGGGGAGAGGGGCGGCAGGGCTGGTGAGAGTGGTGCACAGCGCGAGGTATTTGGGGAGGGGGGCGGCAGGGCTGGTGAGAGTGGTACACAGCGCGAGGTATTTGGGGAGAGGGGCGGCAGGGCTGGTGAGAGTGGCACACAGCGAGGTATTTGGGGAGAGGGGGCGGCAGGGCTGGTGAGAGTGGTACACAGCGCGAGGGATTTGGGGAGAGGGGGCGGCAGGGCTGGTGAGAGTGGTGCACAGCGTCAGCTGAGACTTTTGTTGTTGTATATCTCCTGGCACAGTTTCTCCCGAGTGCTGGCATTGGGTGACCACACAAGGCGCGCCGGACCCTGACAGAGACCGGACGAGTGCCATATGGGTGGCGCACCTTGCAGGGGATCCGAAGAAGCTGTCGGAGTGGATGGTGAAGGCAGAGGGCCGCCTTGTGCCTAAGCTCGAGAAGGTGCACTCCCCGGGCCCAGGCTCCAGTCTGTGCGCTCATTTAGGCCTGGTGCTGCGAGAGAGGGTGACGTTGCCGCAACATCCGGTGCAGGTAGCGCCATGAAGAAAAATAATATCCAACATTGCGCAACGCATCCACAAGCGCGCGTGGTGCGCAAATGCAGTGCGTAACAGTAGTTTTGACGGCGAACTTGGGTCCTTTGATGAGGATATGAAAAGTAATTTGTTAATTATGTGGATGCGCGTGGTGTATGTGAAACTGCGGTATGCGCGACTTCTCCGCCGTATGAGCCTGGGGTGCTATGTGTTAAGTATGTGGATGAGAGTTTGGCCTCTTTCTTAGTTTGGACCATTCCGACCATCGTGGCAAGCCATGCTTGGCCAGGAGGTACATTCCGCCCGCCTCAAGTGGGTGGGGCTTATGGCGACGCGGGTCGGTGCAGGAGGAGCTGTCGGTGGTGCCGGAGAAGATGCGCATGGTGAATGACATCCTGAACAGCTGCTGGCCGGCGTGCTCCCAGCGCGACCCGGAGGGGGACCCGGCAGCGCCTGCTTTCATCGCGGATGCCATCATCAGCAACCCGGTGACGTACGGCCACATGCACTGCGCAGAAGCGCTCTCCATCCCTCTGCACCTCATGTTCCCGCAGCCATGGACGCCTACCACGGCGTTCCCTCATCCCTTTGCAGGTCCGATGCCGCATCTGCTCCTGTGCCCCTCCCATGTTCCTCTCCGCTGGAAGCAGCATCCAGGAAGCTTCGCGTACTGATGCTGACATGCTGCCAGGCGTATGTTGTTGCAATTGTACATACTCACTTCACACACCCGCGTTGAAGTGTGCACTCTCGACACATCTAATGGGACTGACACCTTTTCTGAGGCAGTCTCGTGGCTAGGACACTGGTCGTCAAAGACATTGTCTCAAGGATAAGCATACACACACCATGAATCCCGAACGTGGGCTTGGTGGTGAAGAGGTGGCTCGAGTGGCAGAGGTGAGCCGGCTTCAGAGACACAGCAGCAGTGCGCCGGCAAGGCAGTCGCAGAGGGGCTCAGGTGGTCTAGTGAGGCTCAGGGCGCAGAGGAGTGGTCCTACGCGTAGGCTTGGTGGTGGAGATATGGCTCGCTACATGGTGCAGCCGATCCTTTGTGGTTATGTGATGCCAAAGGAATCGGTCCAAGGATAAGCCACACATGCGCGGACATTCAGTGCAAGGGCTTCAGTGCCATAGAGTTGGTGCTGGGGGTAGAGGCTTGCAAGCGCAGATCGTTGGTGGGAGCGCAATATTAGATGGGGGCAATCCACTTCATCATTCTCAGCCCTTTGGGACAGCCCTTGGGAATACTTGCGTGTCATGGGTGGGCAAGCTCTCTTGAGACCAGGTTCTAGGGCAGCTAGAGGGCAGAGGGGTCGTCCTGAGCGTGGGCTTGGTGGTGGAGAGATGGCTCGAGCGGCTCGAGGGGCAGAGGTGAGCCTCAGAACGCGGGCACCTGATGATTGCCGATCATCGCTGCCGGCGTTCTGAGGTTTTCAGGGGTGTTGCGAGCCACAACATCATGGGAGCTGCGTCCACAAGGCGGCCTTGCCAAGCGCCTGCCGTGTGGGTGCTGAGGCTGCGGCCAGTTGTGCTCACCAGCCCCCCTGTCACCCCCCTGACCGACCGAGGCCGCGGCGCCCCCCGTGATCTCCCTTGTGGTCACGGAGAGATTGCAGTGGACACGAGCCGATTACTGATGGCGGTGTGCCGAGGGAGCTGCCAGGCATGTCGTACCAGGGCAAAGCAAACAGCAAGAACTGGTTGTCGTACCAGATGGTGGATGCGATGATGTGGACCGGGGTTGGCAGCGCCGTGAACAAGTTCCGCAGAGAGGTGCTGCAGCTGCCCCCGATCCTGCTCAACGGCGCCTCCCTCTTGAACAGCAACAAGGTGCCCTTCTCGAAGATGTGGAGCGAGGCTGTGCTCCCCAAGCCCAAGGCGAGCACCCGCGCCCCTCCCTCCTGCCCCCCTGCTCCCTGGCATTCCATGCGCTGCCGTACCCCTCGAAAGAATTTCCGCAACCCCTCCCGGCTATCCTCATCCGAGACCTCCGCGTGCGGCCCCTGAGGTGACTTTTCGTCCTGGGGGGCATGGAGAACGGGCACGGCCTACAGGACTGGGCCTGGCAGGCAGTCTCCGGGAGACCCAGGTGCAGCTTGGGCACCTTTCCGTGAGCTTCCCTGGAGCACCGTATATGATCAGGAAGCAGATGTGTTTCATCCCACGGCCAGAGCGAGTTGCAAATCGCTTCCGAGTTTCTGCGGGGGCCGCAGTAATCTACTTCCATCCTCCAATCGCGGCGCACCTTCTAGTGGGCGGCATGGCCACAGAGCAGACAGTGGCAAGCCCGCTGCGCGCGCGTGTGAGATCGGAGCTAGCTCATTGGGCTGGGCTTTCTGTTGGCTCGACTCGCGCCGTTCAGTGTGTGATTATTATTGGAATCTGCAGTGTCTGCTGATCAGTTTGATGTAAAGCATGACTGCCTAGGCCTTGCACAGTAGTCAGGATGCTCAAACCCTGAAGGAACCCTAAAGAAACCCTATGAAACCCTTAGATCTAGATCTGTAGATCTGCTGAACTAATCGTGGCCGTTGGATCATATGATGACCATCGGCAAGACACAGTGTGTAATAGCTCGCGGCTCATCTTCTGATAGTGGGCCGGCGAGTTCATCGGCCCATCGCGGGCGTGTCACTGCAGTCGTTATGAACTCGACAGTGACACGTCAGACTCTAATTAGTGAACTTTCGCAGCCCCAAACTTAGACTGCCCAATCAGTAATGATTGGGCGCCAATGTTCGTGGCGTTTCAAGCTGCGAACTGGTATATCTTTTGTGAATGAAAGTTTACGCTCGCTTTTTGCAAACTACCCACCGCTGAATTCCAACAGGTTATGGGCCCACCACGCTTCCACTGCGCCAGTATCCACGTATCCACTGGGGCGGTGGTGGCCGTTGATCGCGAGAGCGCGACGAGGTGTGCGAGATCCAGAGATGACCCGCCCCCCTGGAGGGACTGGGCGCGCAGGACTGGGGCCCGCACATCAGCGTGGTTGGCAACTTCTTCTACGACCGCGCATCCAGCTACTCGCCGCCGGAGGAGCTGAAGCAGTGGCTGGAGTCGGGGGATCTGCCCGTGTTCGTCGGCTTCGGGAGCATGGTCATTGACAACACTGCGAAACTCATGGACGCCATAGTGCAGGCTGCCAAGGGGACCGGCACGAGGTGCGTTCCCGGCATGCCGTCAGCGGGGAGAGCGCGCGGAGCCTTGGCGAGCCCTGCTCCACAGCAGCGTGGCGACGGGTGAGGGGTGCGGCGCCGCACAGGGTGCTGGTGCAAAGCAGCTGGAGCAAGCTGGAGGCCGCAGAGGATGCGGCGGGGGAGGCTGACGGCGCTCAGTTGGTGCACTCGCTGGGAAACTGCCCGCACGACTGGCTCTTCCCGCGCACCTGCGCGGTCATCCACCACGGCGGGGCGGGTGCGCATGCCCCCCCCGTCCCCCCTCCCTGCCGCCCTCACCAGCCGCTTTCTGCTGCTTGCTCGGGGCGTCATGCGCCTTGGCTGGTGATCTTGCATGGTGGGAAAAGTCGTCGGAGGCTTCGATGCTGTGCGAGCTATGAGCTACGCCATCAAACGCAGCCGCTGGCAGCTTCGTCAGCTACTGCCCTGGCGCATCTGTGAATTTGCAACGCCGATGATGGCATGCATTGAGGTGTTGACTGCCCTAAGGGACTTGAGGAACGCATCCGGAGGGGGGAGGGGGAGGCATGACCTTGGGAGGCTCTCATTAGGACAAGGGCCGCGAGGGCTGTCAGTGTTATGACGAGGCGACACGGGCGCTTGCTCAGAGGGGAGGGGAAGGGTGGGGGGCGCTTGCATAGGGACACTCGCGGCTGGGCTGCGATATGGTAAGCCCACACTGGTTTGCCCCTTCTTCGGCGATCAGTACTTATGGGGCGAGTACGTCTGGCGCAGCGGCGCGGGCGTCAAGCCCTGTCCAATTAAGAGTCTAAGCCCCGCCATCCTTGCGGAAGGTGGGGCCCTATTACCCTCCCCCACCCCTCCTCCCCTGCCAGCATCTAAGGGCACTGTGCTCACCTTCAACTGCTTCACCATTCTCTGAGCAGACCTGAGTTAAGGCTTTACCCAAGGGCGGACTGCCACGTGGCCGAGAGGGCCTGACGCAGTTTAGAAGAATTACAAGTGGAAAGAGTGACGACCCAATCTTGCGTAGCACGGTGCAAAAATGCTCCCCTCTGTGTGACCCGGAGTGGGGGCGAGTGGGTTAGAGGTGGGCAGGCTGGGCATGTTCTGCTTTGTTGGATGATTACCGAGGCTGTTGTGACGGGGCTGCGAGGGGATCGTTGATGGCAGCGTTCACCCAGCTTCGATCGCCGGAGATGCGGGACCGGGCTGTGGACATCGCGCAGCAGTTTGCAGAGGAGGACGGGGTCAAAAACGGGCTGGCGGAGTTCCACAAGCAGCTCCCCGTGGACGACATGGCGCGCCTCCTGCACTCCCTGCCCTTCACCCTTCGCCACGGGACGCACAGGCCTCCTGCACTCCCTGCCCTTCACCCTTCGCTACAGGACGCACAGGCCTCCTGCACTCCCTGCCCTTCACCTCTTCGCTACAGGACGCACAGGCCTCCTGCACTCCCTGCCCTTCACCCTTCGCTACAGGAAGCACAGGCCTCCTGCGCTCCTGCCCTTCACCCTTCGCTGCAGGAATCACACGCTCCTGCACTCCTGCCCTTCATCCTTCGCTACAGGACGCACACGCCTCCTGCACGCCCTGCCCTTCACCCTTCGCTACAGGAATCACACCTCCTGCGCTCCCTGCCCTTCACCCTTCGCTGCAGGATAACACGCTCCTGCGCTCCCTGCCCTTCACCCTTCGCTGCAGGAATTACACACCGCCTGCACTCCCTGCCCTTCACCCTTCGCTACAGGAATCACACGCCTCCTGCGCTCCCTGCCCTTCACCCTTCGCTACAGGAAGCACAGGCCTCCTGCACTCCCTGCCCTTCACCCTTCGCTGCAGGAATCACACGCCTCCTGCGCTCCCTGCCCTTCACCCTTCGCTGCAGGAAGCACACGCTCCTGCACTCCCTGCCCTCCACCCTTCGCTACAGGACGCACAGGCCTCCTGCGCTCCCTGCGCTTCACCCTTCGCTGCAGGAATCACACGCCTCCTGCGCTCCCTGCCCTTCACCCTTCGCTGCAGGAATCACACACCGCCTGCGCTCCTGCCTCACCCTCCTTCGGGCTGCAGGAATTTCACACCCGCCTGCACTCCCTGCCCTTCGGCCTTCGCTGCAGGAATCGCAGGGCCTCCTGCGCTCCCTGCCTCCTTCACCCTCGCTACAGGAATCACACGCCTCCTGCGCTCCCTGCCCTTCACCCTTCGCTACAGGAATCACACGCTCCTGCACTCCTGCGCTTCACCTCTTTCGCTGCAGGACGCACAGGCCTCCTGCGCCTCCTTCTGCCCTTCACCCTTCGCTACAGGACGCACAGGCCTCTGCACCCCTGCCCTTCACTCTTCGCTACAGGAAGCACACTCTCCTGCGCTCCCTGCCCTTCACTCCCCGCAAGGCGGGAAGCACACGCCTCCTGCGCTCCCTGCCCTTCACCCTTCGCTACAGGACGCACAGGCCTCCTGCGCCCCCTGCCTCACTCCTTCTCGCTGCAGGAATCGCACGCCTCCTGCACTCCTGCCTTCACCCTTCGCTACAGGAATCACACGCCTCCTGCACTCCCTGCTCCTTCACTCCTTCTCGCTACAGGAAGCACACGCCTCCTGCGCTCCCTGCCCTTCACCCTTTCTTCGCTGCAGGAATCACACGCTCCTGCGCTCCCTGTCTTCACCCTTCGCGCAGAATCGCACGCCCTGCACTCCCTGCCCTTCACCCTTCGCTGCAGGAATCACACGCTCCTGCGCTCCCTGCCCTTCACCTTCGCGTGTGAATCGCATGCCTCCTGCACTCCCTGCGCTTCACCCTTCGCTACAGGACGCACAGGCCTCCTGCACTCCCTGCTCTTCACTCTTTCGCTGCAGGGGAATCACACGCTCTCCTGCGCTCCCTGCCCTTCACCCTTCGCTGCAGGACTCACACACCTCCTGCGCTCCCTGCCCTTCACCCTTCGCTACAGGACGCACACGAGTTCAACGAGCGCAGCTCTGCTTGCGATTCTCACGCCAGCGACTGGCTCTGGGTCACCTGCTCCAGCCCTGCGTCACTGGCGCAATTGACCGGCGCTTCGTCACTTCCCACACCACCGTCCAGCCCCGCGTCACGCCCGCCATTGACTGGCGCTGCGACACCCTCGTCATTGCCCGGCGCTGCGTCACCCTCGCCATTGCCCGGCGCTGCCATCGCCATTGCCAGCGCTCGTCACCTCGCCATTGACCGGCTGCACCCTACGCCATTACCAGCGCTGGTCACCCTCGCCATTGCCGGCGCTGCGTCACCCTCGCCATTGACCGGCGCTGCGTCACCCACTCGCCATTGGCCAGGCGCTGCGTCACCTCGCCATTGACCGGCGCTGCGTCCACCTCGCCATTGACCGGCGCTGCGTCACCCCTCGCCTTGACCGGCGCTGCGTCACCCTCGCCATTGCCCGAGGCGCTGCGTCACCCTCGCCATTGACCGGCGCTGCGTCACTCGCCATTGACCGGCGCTCGTCACCCTCGCCATTGACCGGCGCTGCGTCACCCTCGCCAGGCTGACCGGCGCTGCGTCACCCTCGCCATTGACCCAGCGCGCTGCGTCACGCCCGCCATTGACTGGCGCTGCGACACCCTCGCCATTGCCCGGCGCTGCGTCACCCTCGCCATTGCCCGGCGCTGCGTCACCCTCGCCATTGACCGGCGCTGCGTCACCCTCGCCATTGACCGGCGCTGCGTCACCCTCGCCATTGCCCGGGTGGCGGCCATGCTTCCCGGCAGCAGCTGTCCGCATCTTTGACGAGGCTTCAGATGCGTGCTCGTCTCTCAAAGAGGGCGCAGGGGTGAGGTGGCAGATTTGCGAGGTATCGCTGTACATGGATCCCACGTGCACGAAGCTGGCTCGGGTATACACGCAGCCCCTCGGCATCAAGATGAGCGCCGAGGTGTCGGATGCTGTCTGGCAGCTGCCCGCCGCCGAGCTCGAAGGGGTGTGGCGCACGCCTCACCTCACACGCATCTGGAACAAGGACTTGTACAGGTGAGGGATCGACTTGACTATTGAGCCTCGCCTGTGCAAAGGTGTATGTTGCGGCCCGGCGCCTTGCCTATGCAAGGGTGCATCCTTTCATCCTCACGAGTCGATGCCGCCGCAGATTCTGAGGGAGGGTCCAGATCGATTCAGATGGGTGCTGAGATAAATACGCGGGTTACAGGCAGCAAGGAGAGAAGTACGACGAGGTGCGGCTGGTGAATTTGAAACGCCGGGAGGCCCTGGCTGCTCGCAGCTCCACCTTGGAGACCCCCTCCATGGACAATGCCAAGGTGAAAACCTCAAGGGCCACAGCTTAGATTATGAGCTTTCGAGAGGGAGGGTAGAGGCGCAGTTGGGCAGGCGCGATGAGGTGCGTGAGGTTGCTGAAGGGGTTGGGTGGAGCGAGGGGTGGGCAGGTGCAAGATGCGTTCCGGGCGGTGCGAGAGGCGAGGTTATTGTTCAACCAGGTGGAGAAGTCGCACAAACACAGCATCACAATTAAGGAGGCCTTCAACATCTCGGTGATCTCTCGTCCCGACTCCTCTCCTCAACTGCGGCTGCCTTGAGCCTACCCTCTGGCCTTAGCCCCGCTCACCGTGAAGATGATGTTTAACCTTCGTCTGAGCTCGTCAAGCGCCTGTCAAAATCTCTCCAGGTGGTCGATACGAATAGGAATCCGTCAAGATTCGAGACCAATCAGATTGAAGTAATATGTGCATAACAAAAGTGACCATTGGCGAGAATAATGTTAAGAGATGTGAAGAATATTGTGGTCAAAGACCCCTTGAGAGGTTTGATTGGTTGGGAGGAAGAGTGGCGATGTGTGGCATGACTGACAACCCATTAGTATTTTGATCTCTTCCACACCTACGTCCGAGGGGGGTGTATCCTGGGTCCCGCGGACCCCAAGCACGTCTCCTGCCCCTAATCCTGACCCTGCACTCGAAACCTTCCCGGCCTTGTCCCAATGCGGGCTGCCCCCTCCCTGCTCTTTAGCACATACTCCGCAGTACCAAAGGTGCATAAACTGCTCACCGGTGCGTGCACAAAAAGCTTAATACGGCATGTCCTCTTCCCCCACACCGCCTCTTTCCCTCATGCTTCATTTTTACCCACCACACCTGAGGGGGGCGGGCTTCCTATGGTTGGCGTTCCCTTCGTAACCCTTCCTAATCCTTGCTAAATTCGGTTGCAGTTAGTTCAATGAAATCTTGTTTCTTCACCACCAATGAAGCACTAAATCCGTGTCTCCCCATTTCAGTCACAAACAAGGTTCAGGTTGGTTGTAAACGCTCGTTGTGTCTTTACCATTTATGAGATAGTGAACAAAATGGAAATTCCATTATCCTCTCTCTGTTGACACTTGCATACATATTGTCTGTTTTGAAAACTCTATGAAAACTGTCACAACCTAGCAAGATAGCAACAATCATTGTCAAGGTCCCGGCAAACTCCCCCCCATCCCCCTCATGCACCTTCGGCATGTTCCCTGCTGTCCATTGCATGTTTAAGGGGGGACCTCGGGACTCAGAATGCCCGTGGCAAGTACTTCCAGCGGCAGTGGTTGGTTGGTGAGGGTCGGCCAACCACCAGCAGCGCGCTGGACTGATTGATCCTCCGAGCAGCGTGCAGCGGCAGCTTCCTAAGATGCAATTTGCTGTGGCAGTTCCTGATTCTTCCGATTGCTTATAAGTAGTGTCACCAAGGGAACCCTTGTGTTGTCTGGCGTACCTTTGAGGCTGTATCGTTTCTCCAGATGCGCCCCCCTCTTTCTCACCCCCATGTTTCCAACAGAGCTCGTGAGAGTGTTTCACGGAAAGGAGACTTGCCTTGGCGGTGCGGCCCTGGTGCAGGTGGGGCGGGACATGTGGTTGAAGCACGGGTCTTCGCGTTGCGGCCCGGGGGGTCTGCCAGGTGGAACGAGGCTCGCAGCCACCGAAGTATGAGCAGATGTTGCAGCTGCTTAAGGAGGTGTTTTCCCACTGACCTGTCCAGCTTACCTCAGGGAAATAGGGTGCCTGGAGCGCCATGGCAACCCCCCGTGGCACGGGGGAGAAAGTGGGAGGAAGCGGGTTCCCCTTGTCGCCGCAGTCTTCACCTGTTCTCGGACAAGGGCCCGCTACTCCCATGCTCGGCGCAAGTACCGAACTGGTCATGACGGAGCTGATAAACCGGGAATGAGATGACTCCGGGACTGCGTGGTGACAACGGACCGGGAAGACAGAGAGCCATTTCCATGTCTGCCCTTTGGTCTCAAGCCCAGCAGGCACAATGCATAGCACTCATTTGACACAAGTGTTCTTATAATGCAAAATGTGAAAGGAACTCTGGGTGATGTCTGCACTTCCCATCAGTTTTTTAAGCCATTGCCGCATTGCAGAGCTCGTGTGGTTGGGGGCGGAGGGAAGGCACTCAGCTCAATCAGAGGCATGGTCTGAGACCACTACAGGAGTACGGCCTCCAATTTGAGCCTACCAGGTGACGGGTGGGAATCGCGCTTGCTGTGCTGCCTGCCAGCTGATGCCGCCGCCGCCTCAACTCTTAGGTGCTCCCCGTATCAGATCATCGGCAGGGCGCCAAAAGGAAGCTTCGGCTAACATCTGGTCATAGCGGTGATGGGGGTGTCGTAGGCTGCAATAACCGCTATGACGGCCGGGGCCTCCGAGGGAACCCCACAATCCACGAAGCCGAGGCACCGGCACACGCGTACCGGCTCGTCGATGATCGACTACGAAATGTTGGAGCGTGCGGTGGAAGCATTCTCAAGACATCAACGGTAATCGACTCCTTGTGAAATTCCTTGGAAGAACGGGGGGTATAGATTTGGTGGATGTGCCAGGAACCTCCGGTGGAGTGTGTTCTCCTTCACACGAACCTCGTTAGATATGCAGAGAGATCCTGTGACATGTTTTCAATCGAGTTTTCCCAAAATCCTCAACGGAGGACAGTTTTTTGGAACCGCCATCGCATTGCGTTCCACCATATTTCTCAACGAAGATATATACGACGAACCCCGCCACCAAAGCTAGTAAGGGGTGACGCCGTGCATGGATATGTGCGTGTGACTCAAAAGCGTGTAAGGGGTGACGCCGTGCATGGATATGCGCATGCGACTCAAAGCGAGGTGCCATGCAGTAACCAGCACATGTGAGAGCTGAAACCCTACTGTGAGGTTGGAGTGATGCAGGATGAGCTTCGTGGAAATGTTGCTGATATACAGAGACCTAGACGATTGCGAGGTCTTTGAGAAGGTGATGGTGTGACGGAAGAAGGCGTGTTGCATGAGATCATTTTGTTGTTGGATCAACAGCAGTCATGATCACTCCATGTGTGGTATGGCGAAAAGCCCGGTGGTTTGGCTGAGAAGCTGAGAATGAATCAAAGCAACAATGAAATAGCTTTTGCAATCACTTTAATTTCAAATGCATAGAACTTCTGACTATATGTTTTCATAGATCGCGTGTCAAGTGTACTCAAATGATCATTCAATGCTTTACGCGTAAACAATAAATGGTTGAAGCCAGAAAAAAATCTAGGTGGCTTGAAGTATGTACTAAGATTGTTGAGAACGATGTTAAATAATGCGATATGGGATGTATATCGTAGCTCCATCATTGTCGGCATCATATGAATCCGTGTGGTCTCACGTGCTGGTCTCCACAGTCTGTTTATAATCAACCCCCTCGGTATCCCCCGTGCACCATGACGTGGTGGCATGTATTTTTCTTTCCGAGAATAACGATTAAAGGCCAGCTTGCCGGGGTGCAGAGTAATTTTCATGGATGATTGTGATGAGCACGTTGTTTCTAAATTGAAGGCGAATGTAGTATTAAACACGAGAAAGGTAACAGAAGAACATATGAATAAGTCGATTTGGATTATCCTTTAGGGAAGGGTTATACGCGTTGGAACTGGAACGAGGTTTCCGTCTCGATCCCGAAAAATTTTCTGAGCTGGCGTGACGGTCATATCGTCTCGCATCGTCTCGCATCGTCTCGCATCGTCTCGCATCGTCTCGCGTGTCATCGTGAATTTAATTTACAGGACTGTTAAGAGAGATTATATTCCATCGATATCGCGGATACGATTGCCGTTGGCGTTGACTAGCTCAAGTATAAAGTGCTGCGCTCCTGCGCACCAACGTTCACTGCGCATAATTTTCTGAACGTTCGTTCGCCTGATAGGCGGAACGGTGTTGTGGCTGCTGTGTTACGCGCAGGGATTGCGAAAGTGTTTGGCTGCTTTTTATTTTTCAATTCGTTTGAATCGTTTATGCACATGTGCGAACTCACGGTACTGGGTGTTTACAGCTTGTGTCGCAGATGTTCCGATGGCGAGGAGCAGGGACGTGCTTTCTTGCGGTGTGGAAGTCTAGGGCAACCTAGCTTGGGATGACACTCAACCACATCCGTCGGACTCACCTTGTTCCCATATAGTAATGCACTCGCCTTGGATATGCATACACATTTTGAGGAGCATCGAGTTGGGATAAGCCTTAGGCAGATTTATCGTTTTGGGTTATGGCGCACTGTTTCCCTCTTGGGGTGTGGACGTCAAAGTTGGGCATGCCAACCTTGCTTGGGATCGAACCCAATCACACCGAAGCCAATTCCCAAGTTGAAAGAGAATGTTATGGAAATATAAATATATATCAAAGCAACTCCCTAGTTGGAAGAGTATGGTATGGCTTCAAGGCAATGGCTGAAGATAACTTCAAACCCAAAAAATAAAATCAGCCTAAGCAATGCTCCTAAAACTTTGCATAAGTATTGAAGACAAATATATGCAGAAGTTGTGACTTCGATGTGGTTGGGTTCGAACCCAAGCAAGGTTGGCATGCCCAACCTTGTTTTCCACATCCCAAGAGATCGCGAAGGCGCCATAAATCCAAAAACAAAAACTGCCTATGACTTCTCCCAACTCGATGCTCCTCAAAATTTGTATGCAAATTCAAGGTGAGTGGATTGAAATATCAAACAAAGGTGAGTCCGATGTAGTTGGGTGTCATCCCAAGCTAGGTTGCCCTAGACTTCCACACCACAAGAAAGCGCGCCCTCCTCGCCATCGGAACATCTGCGACACAAGCTGCAAACATTCAGTATCGTGAGTTTTCACATGTGCATGAACGAATTGAAAAATAAAAGCAGCCAAATACTTCCGCAATCCCTGCGCATAACACAGCAGCCACAACACCGTTCCGCCTATCGGGCGAACGAACGTTCAGAAAATAATTTTGCGCAGTAAACGTTGGTGCGCAGCACTTTATACTTGAGCTAGTCAACGCCAACGGCAATGGTATCCGCGATATCGATGAAAGATAATATGATTAGTGTTTTCCTGTAAATTAAATTTACGATGACACGCGAGACGAAAGGATCGTCACAGTCCTACAAATTTAGGAATTGTGGGTAGGACCATGACTGACTTGTATCTACCCAATGCCTGGACGGCTTCAGACATGGCCATGTTTGGGTGTGTTTTTCCGCGGCGCAACATTGCCATGGTAGGGCCATGTTTGGGCCATGTTTTTGGCCTTACTTACCCCTTACCTACCCCATACCTATCCACTGCCTACCCAATGTCTAACGCACCATATGTACGCACGTGAATGCGTGAATCACTTAGACATTGGGTAGATATAGTGATTAAGTATGGCCATGTTTATACACAAACAAGGGTAGTAGGGCCCTACATATCAAGTATTTGTGCTCAAGTACTGATCAGACATGGCCATATTAATACAGAAACAAGAATAAGTAGGGCCCTGCCTATAGTGTATTTATACTCAAGTACTGATCAGACATGGCCATGCCCCGGCATTATTTGTATATTATATGTATGGCCATGTTTATCAAACACTACCCAGATATGGCAATGTTTATGCATTGCTACCGTTAAACATTGTACAGGTATGGCAATGCTTACACATTTTTATGCTAGGCACTATTCAGGTATGGCAATGTTTATGCATTGCTACCGTTAAACATTGTACAGGTATGGCAATGCTTGTACATTTTTATGCTAGGCACTATTCAGGTATGGCAATGTTTCAATGGTTATTTAATTTGAAAATTTACAAAATTTTGATAAAAATGTACAGAAGGTCTATTTTTTTTCCTTCCCTTTTTCTTCAGCAGTAGGAAGTGCTTTTCTTTTATTTTTGTTTTTTGGGGGAGCCTCTTCCTCTGCCTCATCCTCCTCGGCCTTTTCTTCCTCCTCGGCCTTCCCCGCCTCCTCATCCTCCACCTCCGCCTCATCCTCCTCATCCTCGTCCTTCTCCTCATCCTCCTCCTCCGCGGAGGTTCCCGCCGGTTTAGGGACTTTGAGCCCATCGGGCTTCCCAGAGAGGTAGTACGATAACTCCTTGTCCTCGTCGTACCTTTGTGTTGTGTGCTCCCATGGCACGCAACACATGAGGATCCCCGAAGGGAACCTCCCCTTGAGGAAATCGTCGATGACCCTCTTGAACTCTGCCTTTTCTGGCACTTTTTCCTCCACCTAATCGAACAGGTGGAGGATGGCCTTTTTGACCCGGTCCTGGTAGACCGGGTCAAAGAGAGTCCAATGGAACTCCGTGATCTGCAAGCACACGCGTAAGTTAGTTCGAACCGCAGAGCAGGGGGGTGTGGGGCTCCGGGGTGAGGTCGTCCTTGTACCATGAGGTGGGGGCGCATCGGGTGTCCCCGCCTCCCACCTCTTCTCCTCATCCTCCACCTCGTGGTCCTTGCTAGCCATGACCAAGGCATGGTCGCCGACCTTGAGGCGGCCGTGCTCAAGCACCTCCTGGTCGGCCGCCCGCTTCCGGGCTTCGGCCACCTTGAGCCCTTGGCGCTTGGGCGCCATGGGCTCCTTGCCCTTGCCCGCCATGGGCTCCTTGCCCTTCGGCTCGGCCTTCCCCTCGGCCTTCCCACTAGCCTTGCCCTTGCCCTTGGCCTCCTCCTCCTTCTCCTCCTCCTCCTCCTCCATCTCGGCGTCCAACAGATCCCGATGGACTGCCCTCCGATCCTCTGCTGCCACGACCAACACTAAGTAAGTTGCACTGGCAAGGTATATCTGCCCAAACATGGCCATGTTTGCATAGATATTGTGTAAACATGGTGCGGACATGGCCATACTTGTACATAGGTTCAGTACTAAACAAAAAACTTATCATAAAAGTTATTTCAAGGAAAGTACGCACCTTCCGTTCATCAGTTGGGACCTCGGAGTTGACTTCCAGACCCACCGCCTCCACCCCGACCCAGGGGAGAAGTCCTGCCGCGATTGACCGGCCCCTGGCCGAGAGAGTCGATCCCAAAAAGAGGGTTTGGCCGAAGATCGGCCGAACGAATTCTGACAAACTATGCAAACCGATGTTAAAACAAGAAAAAAACAAATGTTTTCTCGAAAATTGGCCGAAAGGCCTCCGGAGAGGACTTCTGCCCTGCCCCGACCTTGATCTCGGCCGTGGTGGGTTGGCCGGTCTTGGTGGACACCACCTCCACGTTGTTCGTGGTGTACGCATGCCCGGGTATGTTGCATACCCAGACATGCGTCTCCCCCGCCTTGAGGCGCCACCGCCCCCACTTGTGGCGGCGCCTCAAGTTTTGCATTAGGGTGGACAACCTGAGATGTTGGTTGTCCCCCTTTGACCCTAAGGTGGCGGTGAGTGAGGGGCATAAGCTCCGCCATACGACGGCGGAACCTATCCCTTGCCAAGGTCTGCTTATCCAGACCAATGAAAGGATTCAACTGCCCCTTCACGAGCATCTCGTCTGTGAAAACATACACGCAAACACCCCACACGTTAGCATGTAACCTACAGCAACTAATTACTCCACATCTGCGACAGGACAATATAAAACCAGGGTAGACAGTGCCCGAACAGTGCAGTGTTTGGGCTGTGCATATGCCCTACCTACACCTCGGAAGTGGGCGAACAGGGCTGTGCTTGTGGTTTTTACTTGCAAATGTTTTTCAAGTAGGATTCCATAGGGAACTTACGGAACACAACCCGGCGATGCTTTGCGGCTTCATTCATCTCCGCGTCTTGGGCGGCTTGCAGATTTTTAACGACGCCGCCCGGCTTCACCTTCGCCATGGCGCGGGCGAATTGGTCGAGCCCGCTCCCCCTTTTTTTTCGGATCCTCCTCCTCCTCCTCCTCCTCCTCCTCATCTTCGCTCTCTGAGTCGGACGCATTTGCAAGCGCCCACTTGCGCTTGTATTGTTTGTACTTCTCCTTGTCGGCGTCCTTGCCCATTTTCTTGCGGGCAAGCTTGAATTGGTCGTACGTTAACATACCGCTCGGCATTATGCCGCTTAACGCTCCTACGCGCTTTTTGTAACTTTTTAAGGGAGGGAGGTGGTGATGCGCAGGTTACGGTAACGGCGGGCCGCAAGTTTAACAAAGTACAAGTGGGTAACATGCACGATTCCGCATCGCTGCTGTGGACAAGAAGTTCAAAACTGTCCGGTGTTGTTTCCGCTCTTTTTTCATCGAACGCGTGCGTGGAACAAGTGAAGAGGAAGAGACTGATAGGTGCGTGCCTTTCTGCTTATGATTAATGTGTACACATGGCCATGTTCCGGCCCTGCTTAGCATTATATTGCGTGGATATGGCCATGTTGACCTATTTACTTCAGATACCCTTGGTAAACATGGCCATATCCAGCCGATTCCAGTAGTTTTTGCTACTTCCTCAATTATACATGCGTGCCAGGCTCGCCCGTCTTGAAGCCGCCTATGCCATCAAGCTTGGTGGGGTCGAGTACATATTTGTCAAGGCGGCTTGGCTGAAGAAGCCGACAAAAGCGAGGATCGCTATGTATAACCGGATGAACTCCATAGTTGGCCCGGACAGCGTCACTGGCTCGCTGTTTCTTTTGCGATGACCCCGAGAACCCTGACACCGTCTTCGATACCAGAGCGCCATTCATGCTCGCAGATCAGATCGCGTCGCAAGTAGTAATTGTGAAGCATCCTTGCATGCAAACTGCGGTGGTTCTTGACCCTCGAGCAGATTTCTTCGAGCAGGATGTCCGGGATGAAAATCCTAGCGAGGACGAGCTTGCTTAGTAATTAGGCCTGCCGTTTGTGTACAGTAATACCTCACATTTAAGGAAATGCTGGGTTAAGGAAACAGCCGGCTTTTCGGGGGGTCGGAAAAATGCGGAAAAAGCTGGGCTGGAAAAAAACATTAAGAAAATGTACCCAAATAAGGAAATGAAGGCTGCTGAATCCTTTCGTTCACGGAAATCGTAATGTCATATTAAGGAAACGAAGGCTAGCTGAACATCAGGAAATTCCATTATTATTAAGGAAATTGTAGCTGGATCTAAGGAAATTATAGTCGGTATTTCATGAAATTATGAAATTTGGACACTCATTGATTGGCGCTTTGGCCTTGATACGCGTCAAGAATATAGATTTCAAGTCGTCGTAGTCTTCCTGACTAATAATCCCACTTTGCAAGTCAGCATGTAATTTTCGCAGTTCCTGGCGACTGCTCGGATCCATGCTGAATTTAAGAGAATGCGCTGGCTGACTGCGCTTTCCAATCCCTAAGAAGAAATGGATTTAAGAGAAGAGGCTGGCTGACGCTCGAATCGCGTTTCCTTTTCGTTAGTCATTTCGGTAAGAGGCTGACGCTGGCAGGGGGGGGGTCAGAAAAATACGGAAAAAGCTATGCTGGCTCCAAATTCCTGTTTCCTTAAATATGCGGTATTACTGTAGTGTAAATAGATTGCCCCATACCTACCCCATACCTACCCCATACCTACCCCATACCTACCCAATGCCCATACTGGCCTAATTTTGAGGTGTTGTAACTGGAAGTGTAAAATGCTTTTTCAATTAAATCTTTGGAGACTGTCCATAGTAAGGACTCAATAAGCGTAATAGCCAAAAAAAAAGGATTCCAAACATATTTTTTACCAATGTTTTCAAGTACAGTGTAGATAGTCGGTAGGTATGGGGTAGGTATCGCCCCATACCTACCCCATACCTACCCAATGCCCATACTGACCTAACTTTGAGGTGCTGTAACAGGTACTGTAAAATGTTTTTTTCAATTAAATCTTTGGAGACTGTCCATAGTAAAGACTAAATAAGCGTAATAGCCCAAAAAGAAATTCCAAAAATATTTTTACCAATGTTTTCAAGTACATCCCTGGTACAGCCCCAAGTACAGGGCAGGTACCAAGTAGCACAACTTTGAGGCCTCAAAAAGTGAGGTTACCAAAGCCATTCCACCCAAAACTTCGCTCCACATGTCCGACATCGACCCAAACCATCGATTTCTACAATAAAAAACAAACTATCGGAAACTTCATTTCACCCGATTTTGGCCGGTTTTGCCATTTTACTGCCAACATTGTCCAGGTATGGCCCTACTTTGCTCAAAACACAAGGTAGACACGAGGTAGCTACAAGGTAAACACTAGGTCCTAAATTTGTAGGGACGCCAGCCTAGGTTGGCCAAAACGTGGGCGAAGTTTTATCGTGCAACCCCCAAATCCGTTTAAACGGACGTTTAGTCGTGGGGGGTCTGACGTTACATACTTAAGGCGACGTTACATACTTAAGGATGTCATGTCATCGGATCGATAATCAATATGACATGATTGAGGTCCTCCGATTGTTCAAATATGGAACTCTTGCCTTCGATCGACATTCCACAACGATGGCGGGCAACGCGCAAGCCGCAGACTCCTCGACTCTGTAAATGTTTGCACTGCAATAGGGTCATCGTTGCTCACACAGAGAGACTTCTCTGTCATATAGCTGCCCAACGCAACGGGAGAATCGACATCTGTCCTGGCCTTATCTCGTCTCCATCGTATGCCGAGGCTAGCGCCGAGGAGAAGGTAGAACGGGTGACACGGTTCCGTGAAGTCAAGAAGCGTTGCCAAGTGTTGTGTGCACTCTGTACAATTATCCAGTGCTGGACTTCGGGTTTAGGCTTAGTTATTATGGGCTCTGACTAGCCCCTAGCCTGACCCTGCTTCCGTATCGTGTCCGTGACATCCTAGCACTGTACTGTACAGTAGTACAGTACAGTACAGTAGTACAGTCATTGTTCACTGTCTGGGTTTCCGAGAGCATAAAGCTCCGGCCAGACACAAGTTATGTGATTATCAGTTTGTTTCCTAGCAAGCTTAGCCGGACAGCGTATCTGTCTTCCTCGCAGGTTATAGGCCGCACCGGCTTTCCGGTGATTCTGATGATGGCGCAGCGCCTTGCTGTTGCCATGTTCGGCTAAGTAGGGCGTAGGAGGGGCTGAGCGCCCACTTGGGCGGTGGTGTATTATTCTCGCGGTATGGCCTTTTAGCTTGGCAGTGATGGCGGCACGCCTTGTGCTCGCCTTCGCTGCGCAGGAGATCAGCAATTTGTAACAGATTATTTTTTTTGCAGCAGTATCGTCGCAACGGGAGTTGATTTGCTGCGTGCGCCACTAGCTCTGGCGAGGTCGCTCCACACGCTGCGGATTTTGGCCGCTCTCATGCTTACGCTCACGACCTGTGAGTTTTGATCTTGTTCTGCTGAGGCTTCTACAGGTTGTCTGGCCGCTGTGGGCATGTAGCACGGCTAGGTGGACGGCCTTGCACTATAAATTGCATAATCGATGAAAATGGCATTTAGAAGTCGCAAGAAGTTTCAGGAAGTACTTAGTTGTTAAAAGAAATCATTCAAAGGCAATATTTCACATTTTTGATCACCGCGGTGGCCACCAGGCTGCTAACGGGTCGCAGAAGGGCTGCGGTACAGAAATTGCATATCTTGCGGGCGCGTGAGATATGTGGGTGATACGGGGAAGTTACTAGAGTTGGTGAGAATTATTTGGAGGTCATCCCTAGGCAGTGTGAAGCGGAATTTCACATCGGGCCATATTCACGGGGTGCTGGGGAGCTAATTTCGTCTGTAAAATGACTGCAAAACAGAAAATACATGTCTCGTGGGCGCGTGAGATATGCAAATGATACGGTGAAGTTATTAGAAGTTATGAGAAGTATCTAGAAGTTATTACTAGGCATCGAGAAGTGATATTTCACATCGGGTCACATTCGCGGGGCGTTGGGGAGCTAATTTCGTCTGTAAACTGACTGCAAAACAGAAAATGCATGTCTCGTGGGCGCGTGAGATATGCAAATGATACCGTGAAGTTATTAGAAGTTGTGAGAAGTATCTAGAAGTTATTACTAGGCATCGAGAAGTGATATTTCACATCGGGTCACATTCACGGGGCGTTGGGGAGCTAATTTCGTCCGTAAACTGACTGCAACAACAGAAAATGCATGTCTCGTGGGCGCGTGAGATGTTGCACGTGATACGGTGAAGTTATTAGAAGTTGTGAGAAGTATTTAGAGGTCATACCTAGGCAATGAGAAGCGAAATTTCACATCGGGTCATATTCACGGGGTGCTGGGGAGCTAATTTCGTCTGTAAAAAGGGCTGCAAAGCAGAAATTGCATATATTGCGGGTGCGTGAGATGTAGCACGTGATACGGAGAAGTTATTCCAAGTATGTGCAAGTCATAACAATATACACCGCAACATGGCCGTACCTACAATATATACAATATATACATCTACATAACACTAGAATCTCACAGAAGTGCCAACAACCGCTGATGCTCCCTCAGGGGTAGCATGTGCACATCCCCCCTCTTAACTAGGCGAACATCACATGCTAGTACGGCTTCACACGGAATCAAGCACTTCTTGCTAGTATCTAAGGTGTATGTATCTCGCACGTTTGGATCCGTCCACTCAAAGTATCTCCCCGAAATCACGGAGTCTCCAGGAGCAAATGTCTGTCTATAGTCATCACGGCGGATCCTCCCGCCGACCTCCGTGACACCAGACAGCGCCTTCACCAAGTAGTAGGCATGTGATGCGTCCGTAGGATCCTTCTTCACCGCCATGATGCTACCACGCCGCACGGCTACACTCACACCCGCCGCATACTCCTCCACCATGCCGCGAATCCTCACGGCGGCCGCGCCCGTAGCCGGCCGCAACTCCACATCTCTCCACGCATCCACGTGGGATGTCTCCAAGCATCCCTCCGAGTCCGGAATGGAGCGCACACACTCCGCATAACAATTCACACAATAGCATGTACGCTCACGTACCATCAACTTCCCCTCGCCCTCCCCCCCCCTTACAGAATGCAAGCGATGCGTCCCATCCACCGCCTGGTATGCTGCACCAGCATTGTGATCCACCGCATGCAATCCTCCCGCCTCCTCGTGCAGTGCGTCCTCTGGTACCAAGTAAAAAAAACCGTTGATTGAAGCTCGCTCTTGCCTTGGCGTAACTGCTATCCGCACGTCGGCTCAATCTCTCGCAACAGCACGCATGCAGGTCTGCAGCGCAATTGATGCGGGCATACCACTTGTCACCCTCTGATATGACCGCCACCGCCGCCGCGTGCTTGACATGCGCCCCCGCCCCATCCTGCTCCCCCTTGGCATGCGCCGTCTCAAAGAAGTTCCGTTGGCAAGGTACACCTAATGACCACTCGTATTTGCTATTCGCCACATCCGCAAACCCTGCCGCGCACTTATTTTGTCCCGCACAACCATCTGCCCACTCGTGGATAAACAAGGGCTTTGCGACCCCCCTCCCGATGAAGTAGTCTCTGATGATCAACTCCCGCATGTACTGAATGAAGCGGTGATCGTGCTTCCGGTCATCGCTCAACAAGTACACGTAATCCTTCACCAGCACTGGGTTCTCCGCGGTTGATTCCACCCCATCCACGGCCATACACGCATGTCTCCACACCACGCAGACTAATATGGTCGCCTGCTTCACCATCACCCAATGCAGACTTTGCACTTCTCGAGGAATGTTCAATGAATGATTCTCCGAGAAGTCAAACAAGAACACCGCATGTCCCAGTGGCAAATCCCTGACGCACGTCTGAAACTGCCGCTGCTGGTGTAATGCCATGAAAGTGTGATATGCATATGGCCGCAGAAACGCGCAATCCCCGCAGCCTTCCAACTTCTTCCACGCCCATGCCTCCGGTTGCCCTGCGGTCGCGCTATTCACTAAGAAGTTCCCCTTGCACTGACAATTTGGCGAAGCCCCCGGCTCGTGCCCCAGCAACAGCGCCTGCAACTTGGCGATCAAGGCGGCCAGCTTCGTCTTCTTCTGCACAAACTGCAGTCGCCGAATCTCCTTACCATCCTCGTCCATCCGTCCTGTGCCGCAAGTCTCGTAACAAGACCACGGCACTTGCGCCTCATGCTGCACCTCACTGTCACACACTTTGAAGTTGGCCAAGCCGCCACACTTCTCGCACCTCCCTCTCAAGCACTCCATGGCATGCTTATCCCCCACCCGCGGACACAACAAGCTCTCGGCGAAAGTTGAGGTCGACCTCCCCGCCTTTGCAATAGTGCAAACCATTCCCGTGTTCCCCACCGCCTTTCGCCTATGCTCAGGTGTCCTTCGAACCCGTGGGCAACATGTCGCCGAAGTGCACGCACACGGTGAATGCACCGCCTCTCGGGCCTTGTCAAAGCCCTCAAGGACCATTCTCATGTCTTCGTGGTACCTACAACAACAAGATATGTTGTCCTTCCTTCGCAGCCGCACAACATTGTGTGGCTTGCACACCCCTTGCTTCTCAAAGGAACGTTGCCCAATCTTGAGAGCGGGGTACTTGGCTTGAAACCTCCTATATATTACTAGTTGAGAGGCTTCCAACCAATGTTTGCTCACGAACTCCCTCGGAGTTCTCAAAGCACCGGTGTTGGGGTCACGTGCCAACACGACGTCCTTTTTGCAAGGACTAACTCGAGTGTTGTCCGGGTGCAACCAAAAAGCTCTAATAAGAGCACAAGTCGCCATTGTCAAGCATCGGGTAGACAATCTCCGTTCCGCAAGCATCACGCCCTCCCAAAGGCCACGACGCCCTCTCTCCTCAGTTCCCATGTGTGCCCCCTCCCTCAAGTTTGAATTTCCGACCACCCCAAGCGTTCCAACGCGTTGATGCACACCAAGCATCGTGCAAGCCGTACGCACCAAGTTATCCTCGGCCAAGTTGCTCCCAAAAGCCGCAGCCGCTATCCCCCTCGTTAGACTAACGTTCGCACGTGTGTTTCGTCGTGCTAAGCGTGATAACGCGTCCCTCAAATTCGCCACAACACAATTCTTCACCGTCTCCTCGCGCCGGTCACCTAACGACACCAATGCCGCATTGCACTCCTTGTGCACCTTCGAACTCAAGCCCGCCGGAAGGGACTCGATATACGCCCTCACCGCACCCGCAATGCGGTGAGGGCTTCTCCCAAATGCCGTTCGCATCTTCTCGACCCACCAACCCTTATTCCCGCGCGTCAACTCCTCAAAACCGTCACTTACTTGCGGCAATTGACCTCTAGGACGTTCGTAAGTTTCCTCATGCCCACCTTCCAACTCGTCTGACATTTCCACATCGTCACAAACCTCCTCTGAGTGAGCGTGATTAATATCACCTTCTCCTTTTGCTGATGTCCAGGCCTCGCACAACAAATCTATCTTCCCCACCAACGTCTCAAGCGTATCCATATCATCATCTTTCAGGGGCCACACTCCAAGAGGTATAATGCGAGCGGAATCTCCAACCTCTACGAGAAGGGGTAACAAGTCTATAAGAACGGGAGGAATATCCCAATTCGGTCCCGGATTGTAGGCAGCGTCGGAGCCACACAACGCCAAAAAAACGCTCACTGCAAGCAGCGCAATGTGGAGAGTCGTACATAACACCCCAAATAGCCACGATCGTTGATCCCGCACGAGCGTGACGTTCAATAACCCTTCCCCGATATGCGTCCCTGTCACCAAACAATCTAGTAAGACACACGTAAACCCTTCCTTGACGCGAAGTCTCACAGCAGCACAATCACATGTCTTTTGTACACACGTTTCGGGGTGTAGATATTCATACCGTTAAAGCTTGTGGGATTGGGGCGCCGTTTCGTGCTGCCACCCATATTCGCGCCCTCCTACACCGTTTGCTCCGATTCCAAGACATATCGCGTATGCATATCCATAGTAATATATACAAGTTTGTCTTTCTCTTCAAGCATTTTCACATACTTACTTCCACGAAATGCTTGGGCGGTTTTGTCCTCGATTCATACTGAGCTGACGTGACACGTGCATGAACATTTCTCGTATGTCGGATCCGATCCCAGATCCATCGACGTACGAGAAATGCTTGGGCGGTTTTGTCCTCGATTTATAATAAGCTGACATCAAACGTGCATGAACATTTCTCGTATGTCGGATCCGATCCCAGATCCATCGACGTACGAGAAATGCTTGGGCGGTTTTGTCCTCGATTTATACTGAGCTGACGTCAAACGTGCATAAACTTTTCTCGTATGTCGGATCCGATCCCGGATCCATCGACGTACGAGAAATGCTTGGGCGGTTTTGTCCTCGATTTATACTGAGCTCACGTCAAACGTGCATAAACTTTTCTCGTATGTCGGATCCGATCCCAGATCCATCGACGTACGAGAAATGCTTGGGCGGTTTTGTCCTCGATTTATACTGAGCTGACGTCACACGTGCATGAACTTTTCTCGTATGTCGGATCCGATCCTCGATCCATCGACGTACGAGAAATGCTTGGGCGGTTTTGTCCTCGATTTATACTGAGCTGACGTCAAACGTGCATGAACTTTTCTCGTATGTCGGATCCGATCCCGGATCCATCGACGTACGAGAAATGCTTGGGCGGTTTTGTCCTCGATTTATACCGAGCTGACGTCACACATGCATGCACAGTTACTGCGTCTCAGCGCCCCAGTTGGTGCAAGCGAGCGGAAGCCATTCTTGAAGAACACTTCTTAGAGCTAGCACTTCGGAAACTGCAATGACCTCAAGAAACCGAGGCGGAAACACCGCGCCCGTCAGAACCCGTGGGTCGAGAGGTTCCCAAAAGGCCCATGAATACCACCGCTGCCATGTCGTTGGATGCGACAGTAAAGTAGCTCCAGCGCAGACTTGTAGGGTTTGCAATAGGAGCTTTCACTTTAGCTGTGCGAATAAACAGTATCCGGCGGTGCAGTGTGGCGAATGCAAAGGGGTACTGGCAGAAGATAGGTGCTGCTATTGTAAAAAGGGGGCTTTCGTTACGCGATGCACGGTGTGCGGGATTCGCTACCACCCTAAGTGTCAAGAGGCAAGAGGCCTAAAGAGGGATTTGTTCAACTGCGGTCGCGAGGAATGCGTGGAGGAGCCTGGCGGAGGAAGATCGGAGCCCCCTGTCGTGAACATGCACGACACGGAGGCGACGAAACGACTGGGGGCGCTGCCAGGTCCGAAGACCGCCGTGAGGAAAGCATTAGATTGGAATGCTTTCGATCATGCCCTGACAATAGCATACGATAGATGCTATACAGGGCAAGAAGATGGTGAGCACCTTTTCGAATCACATGTTGGTAGAGCCTATAGTTATGCGTATGGATAATGCCCGAAACCCTGCTTGTGTAAACGCGCATGGTTTTGGTGTGGTATGAATTAGGCGGGCGCGAAGTGCTGCCTCCGCCCTCACCCCCTCCGCCAGCACCTGAAGTCTGCTGCTTCATCTGCCAGGAAGACGATGGACGTGGAGTACACAAGTGCTCGCACTGCGGTGACTTCTACCACAACGTCTGCCTTCTAGGCAAAGGCATCGAGGAGCCGAACAATTGTGGTAGACCGGAGTGCATGGCGAAGCGCACGGTCTACCCAACCTCGCAAGCGGAGAAGGACGCTGCGAAAGGACTGCCGCTCTCAAAAGTAGGCGCCCTGCTGCTGGAAGGCGCGCTCAAGCAATGGCCACCGCCCCTTCAAGCGGCCACACCCCCCGTGGTTGGTGAGGGGGATGTGGAAGCGCCGTGGGGAGCGGAGCAACCCGCGGACGCTCCCGCCCCCACGAGCACGGAGGTTCTCGCGGCGGGAGAGCCCGCACGTGCGGAGGT
>LGRX02035166.1:33551-82747 GCA_001247695.2 Cymbomonas tetramitiformis | reverse complement strand
AACAGCTCCAGCAGCTCCAGCAGCCCCAGCAGTTGCAACAGCTCCAGCAGCTCCAGCAGCCCCAGCAGTTGCAACAGCTCCAGCAGCTCCAGCAGCCCTGCAGCTCTTGCAGCTCCAGCAGCCCCAGCAGTTGCAACAGCTCCAGCAGCTCCAGCAGCCCCAGCAGTTGCAACAGCTCCAGCAGCTCCAACAGCTCCAGCAGCTCCAGCAGTTGCAGCAGCTCCAGCAGCTCCAGCAGACCCAGCAGCTGCAACCCCTTCTGCAGCAGTCCCAGCCCATGCTCCTTCAGCAACCACAGGCCCGACAGCTCCAGCAGCTCCAGCAGCTCCAGCAGCTCCAACAGGTCCAGCAGCTCCAGCAACTCCAGCAACTCCAGCAGACCCAGCCATTGAATACCTCGGACTTGGGTAGGGCCTCGGGCGTCTCCATAGAGGAGTTGCAGAATTTGAGCCACCTTTGAATTTGAGCACCCGCCACCCGGCAACGGCTAGTGCCCCATGACTCCTGCAACTGCAAATAATATGCGTATCATTAGGGCAAAGTAAAAGTATGTTGTAGTCAGTTTACAGACGAAATTAGCCCCCCAACGCCCCGTGAATGTGACCCGATGTGAAATATCATTTCTCGATGCCTAGTAATAACTTCTAGATACTTCTCACAACTTCTAATAACTTCACCGTATCATTTGCATATCTCACGCGCCCACGAGACATGCATTTTCTGTTTTGCAGTCAGCTTACAGACGAAATTAGCTCCCCAACGCCCCGCGAATGTGACCCGATGTGAAATATCACTTCTCGATGCCTAATAATAACTTCTAGATACTTCTCACAACTTGTAATAACTTCACCGTATCATTTGCATATCTCACGCGCCCACGAGACATGCATTTTCTGTTTTGCAGTCAGTTTACAGACGAAATTAGCTCCCCAACGCCCCGCGAATGTGACCCGATGTGAAATATCACTTCTCGATGCCTAGTAATAACTTCTAGATACTTCTCACAACTTCTAATAACTTCCCCGTATCATTTGCACATCTCACGCGCCCGCAAGATATGCAATTTCTGCTTTGCAGCCATTTTACAGACGAAATTAGCTCCCCAGCACCCCGTGAATATGTCCCGATGTGAAATTTTGCTTCTCATTGCCTACGGATGACTTCTAGATACTTCTCACAACTTCTAATAACTTCCCCGTATCATTTGCATATCTCACGCGCCCGCAAGATATGCAATTTCTGCTTTGCAGCCATTTTACAGACGAAATTAGCTCCCCAGCACCCCGTGAATATGTCCCGATGTGAAATTTTGCTTCTCATTGCCTACGGATGACTTCTAGATACTTCTCACAACTTCTAATAACTTCCCCGTATCATTTGCATATCTCACGCGCCCGCAAGATATGCAATGTATGTACGGCAGCCCGTCCGCGACCTGTAAGCAGCCCTGTGGCCACTACAATTATCAAAAATATAAAATATTGCCTCTAGATGATTTCTTTTAACCACTAAGTACTTCTTGAAACTTCTTGCGACTTCTAAATGTCATTTTCATCGATTATGCAATCCGGGCCCACCTAGCCGTGCCACATGCCTGTGCGGGATCTTATGCCACCACCCTCGCTTGCTCAGCTCTTCCGTAGTCTCTCCATCATGGTTGCTACAGCAAATAGAATGACGCGGTCTCGCGTCCGTAGATTAGAAACGATTTTTGATGATGTGGGTGCACAGCACTCAGCGACACCGCAGACACCGCAGCTGCCAGCTCCGACCACCGCAGCTGCGAGAGAGGTTCTTGAGAAATGTCAGCAGCTAGCTCGCGAGAATTTTGACAGGAAGGTTGCAAAGGTCGTTGCCACGAAAATTCTCGGAGACAAATCGGACCGCTTCGCTGGCACAGAGACCGACGCAGTGGACATTTTTTCACAGCTTATGCATGAGCTTCGCGCACAGTTTCTGCTCCAGTCACAGGCATTTGCTCCCCTGTTTGACTTGGCCAACATGACTGTTGAGGCTAGGCATGAGGCGAATGAATTGCTGCTTTCGGCTCTGACGTTTCTGGCTCGCCCTGGCTCGCCTGCTCGTGACTGGCTTGAGGCCTCTGGGTCTGACGTTCCTGGAGATGGCAAGCGTGCTGCCCTTGAGGTGGTACGCATGCTCCAGGAACGCTCAGAGCCCTTTGACTCTTTTGAGTCGCTGCTGGCGGTTCGCATCCCCAGCAGCGAAGATCCTGACCGTGGCATCCGTGAGTTCAATGGCCTGTTGCGGGACGTTCAGCGTTCCCACAACTTGCCAGAGGACGCGGTGAAACGGCAGTTTCTCAAGGCTCTCGGCAATTCGGCTTTGTACCGTGATTTGGCTAATTCCTTGGCTCGAGCTGACCAGCGGCAGGGCGTGTCTCTTTTGACTATTCAGGCTCGTGTGCGGGAGCAATTCCGCCACGGCCTGAAAGTCTCTGGCACCCCTATGTCTGCTCTGTCATTCGGCGATGGCGCGTCTGACCTGGCTGCAGCGTTGTCCAGCCTGCAGAAGCAGCTGGAGCGCATGCAACAGGACATTCGTGACCTGCAGCGGCAGAAGCGGGAAGGGCCTCCGCCTGCGGGCAAGCACCTTACCCGCTCTGCTGCCAAGCTTCATCGTGCTGGTGTTAAGCCGCTTGGCGCCGCTCCTCATGTCTCGTTTGACAAGAAGAGTGGTGCCTTCGTGCCTCACTGCCAGAATGCGGTGTGTGCACAAAGTGGTTTGAAGCACTGGCATGCTGAATGCCCCAACGGCGGTCGTCACTCTGCCCACTATTGTAGTGCGGTTGAGGACTTCGAGACTGACTGCTTGGCTGTTCGTTTCCAGCGGTTCTATGACGCTGGGGATGAGCACGCCTTCGAGTCGCTCTGCACGATGGAGGGTCGCCCAGAGGTGTGCGAGCTGTCGGCGCATTCTTTTGTGACGGCTGAGCCCACGTCTCTGCGGCACTTCCAGGATGCGGCGGCTTCCGCTCAGGATGCGGCAGCTGACGATGACGTCGTGGCTCATTTTCCTCTAGCCACGTTCCACTCGGGTGCACGGGGTTCGATTCCGCCACCGCCTGCGGTTCGGGATCCCTCTGCACTCGTGGCTGGTGGTGTGCCTACGGCTCGTGACCCACCAGTGGCTGTCCCTGGCTCTCTCGGTTTGCCTGGTTCTGTCCCATCGCTCCAGCTTGGCGACTCTGCACCGGCTCCGCTGTTTGCTGGCATGATGATTGAGGCTTCTGACACTGGCTCTGAAGTCTCTGACAACGACCAAGGCTCTGACAATGACTCTGACGGCGAGCAGCAAGTGGCTTTTGACTCCTTCGGCACTCTTGAGCATGACTCTGACAGGGGGGCATCGCCGCTAGCAGCTCCGGTTTGCCGTCCACGGGCTCCACCGGGTTTTCTCCGGTGTGCATTAATGTTCTCGATGCTCTGTTGTTCTCTGCTGGCCAGTGCTACGGCGTCTCTGGTTGCCGTGGGCGGTGGTGACAGGGGCCTGGTTGAGCCCGGAGTCACCGTCCATCGGTCTACTGGAGGTGTCTTTGCTTCGGATCCGCCACTTGGCTCTCTGGACATCCGTGATTGGCCGCCTGACGATCGAGTTCTCTTATCTCTTTCTTCAATGCTCAAACCGCCATGGGATTCTGCTTATCTCGATTCTTCAGTTGCTTTACTTTCAGCTGTGGATCCACCTTGCCCACTTGGGCCTGGTGGTGCTAAATCGGTGACAGACAACTTGCGATTCACTTCGGGATTCTTATTTACTTTGCATCCGACCGCTGAACTCAGCCCCGCTGACCAGCCTCAAAGTGGCTGAGTTTCTTGGCATTTATCCTGGCAGCTTGATTAGCTTTAGCCCAGTAGTGGGATGACCGGGTCAAGACCCCGGCACCCAGCTAGAAGTGATCGGTTTCCACCGAAGTGAATGTTAGGTGTTTGTTTATGTCTCGTGGCTGTATATACTGTACCTGCTTTGCTAGGCAGTCACACCCACGGGTGGTGTGCTGGACTTCGGGTTTAGGCTTAGTTATTATGGGCTCTGACTAGCCCCTAGCCTGACCCTGCTTCCGTATCGTGTCCGTGACATCCTAGCACTGTACTGTACAGTAGTACAGTACAGTAGTACAGTCATTGTTCACTGTCTGGGTTTCCGAGAGCATAAAGCTCCGGCCAGACACAAGTTATGTGATTATCAGTTTGTTTCCTAGCAAGCTTAGCCGGACAGCGTATCTGTCTTCCCGTCGCATCCAGCGCACGCTCCTAGACTCTTGAAACACTCCAAATGCATACCGTAACAAAGCGGTGTCTTCTGTCTTGACATGCTGCTGTGTTGATGTCTAGGTACTATGTTTTTTACTCGTTAGAAATGTGCATCAACGGGGAGAGGCACCTGGATACCAGTAATGCTCGTAAAAGGCTATAATAAAAGTCAAAACACCATATATGTGAGATATATTGTTGCGCCAATATATCGGGTGTCACTGAATAGTTTCATACAAGAGTAAACTGATTATAAAGATAAACGAATATAAAGCGGTATGTGACCTAGGTATCTGGAAGTGGAAGCGTGGTGGGCCCATAACCTAGTGGAATATCCTAGTTCACTAGATATCAGAAAATCCCGAACTGTGTGGATAAAAAAAAACTCTCGAGATAAATAAACCCTAAGCTAGATATACCCCGACGGTCTCGGACGGTTTCGGAGTCTAGCCTACCTGTGACACAACGTGTGTCACAGCACGCACCTATAGATCAGTCAGCAGTCCAGTGTTGGTCCTAGGAGTCTGTCATAGGGGCCTGACCGGGACTCCCAGTCAGGGCTGCCTATACAGATTTCAGCACCACCTAGTACTGTACGAGTACTGGTACATCTAAACGGAGTCGGAGCAAATTATGACCTACGGGTCACTGAATCCAGCACACCACCCTGTGACTGTACATAGTGCTGTTACAGTAATCACCCACCTTTAAGAAAACAGGAGATATGGGGCCAGCCAGTGATATTCTCCAACTTGGGTACCCCCCCCCCTGCCAGCGCCAGCGTCCTATGAAAACGCTATGAATAGTGGACCGCGATCTCTTCACTCAGCCAGCGCATTTCTTAGCCATCTACATGGACACCCACCTAGCCCAGACATTTTCTTAAAATTTTCACTTTTCGAACGATGGACCCTGTAAGTCGTGCACAACTTAAGGATCTTAAGCAGGATTTTGATGACGAAATTATTTCGGAGACAGATTATCTAGAACTGAAGGGCATCGTTCTACATGAAATGTACATGAAATATTGAGAGAAGTGATATATTGATGTCACATATCTATAATATCATATGTAATATTTGCAAATGCCAGCAATTTTTTCTTAGCTATAAGAAATTGGAGAATCGTATCTTAGGCCGGCCAGCCAGCACCAATATTTCTTATTTTGGTCCATGCCATAACCTTCAAAAACCAGCCAGCGATATTCACCAACTTGGGTAGCCCCCCGCCCCCCCTGAAACGCTGGCTACTTTCTTATCGTCGGGTTTTCTTAACGGTGAGTGATTACTGTACAGGTGGCAAAGAGCGGCTCACAGACAAAGCAAAGTGTTCCGAAACAACAAACAGCTAGTAGCTGGAAACTGCTAGTGGGAGGCCTGTGCTTTAGCCAGGGCGGTCCCATTCTAAAATTGCTGCTAGGATACTGCTTTCAAGCCAAGTTCCTACAGCTAATCTCAAAGCTACTAAGCCACTTTCAAAGTAGTCCACAAAGCTGCAGAGTTCACCAGAGTTGAAGAAGTTGTCAGAGTCAAAGATGTTCAACCAGAACCAGCGTCCAGAAGCCATAGTCCAGAACCGGAGTCCAGAAGCCAGAGTCCATACCCAGAATCCAGAACCAGAACCAGAAGCCAGAGTCCAGAACCAGAAGCCAGAACCAGAACCAGACTCGTAGAGCAAAATAAGGAATCCAGAAATATAAAAGTCACAACCCAAGTCTGCCGAAACCAAAGAAGGAAAAGACAATCCGAAAGCATACGGACAATCAGGCATGTCAATTGGCAGTCACCCCGGTGGGATGTACTGTTGCGGTCCCGTAGCCAAAATTCATTGTTACAGGAAAAAATCAAAAGTTAATTGTTCCGGAAACAATCAAAATTTGCTCCCAGAATAATATAGTTCCCTAGCGAAAATTGAATCAAGGCGCATTCTAGCGCCCACGGCCGGGGTGTTAATGGAAGATGAAGACATCAGAATAATAAACTCCTATAGGAGGGGCGTTGGGGAAAAGGCGAAGTGCGAATTGTGGGGTGGCGAGCGACGGCAATGCCGTTACGGAGTGAGGCTAAAATGGGGGTCGAACGAAACCAACGAAGTCGGAGATGCGACGGCCAAGGAGAAGTCGACAGAGGTGATCAAGCTCAGTCAAAGACAAATTCCAACGCTGACATCCGTAGGGGTAGCCGAAAGTTCCCAATCCAAAATCTCACCGTAACATAGCGCAAGCCGCAAGCTCTAAATTGGCCAATTCAACACCTCGCGAGGCCCCAACGCCCCGCCAAGCGGAATAGCTTAGCCAATCATGGTAAAGTCAGCAGTGATAAAAGCGGGGTGATGCCCCATAACCTGTGAGATATATTGTTACGCCAATATATCGGGTGTCACTGAATAGTTTCATACAAGAGTAAACTAATTATAAAGATAAACGAATATAAAGCGGTCTGTGACCTAGGTATCTGCCACCTAGTACTATACGAGTACTGGTACAGCTAAACGGAGTCAGAGCAAATTACGACCTACGGGTCACCGAATCCAACAATATATAAGGGTTACCGTGTCTACATTATTGATTTTAAATGTAAATAATAATTATGGAGGGGACGAATCGTCTTTTGAAACGTAAATAGGCTTTAAATTTAAATAATGCCCCCCTCATATGATGCGAAAAACAAATAAAGATAAATAATTAAATATGTTGTGCCATACACATCATTACAACAAATTTAAACAACAAAGTATTAAATATATAATTCAGATCTCGCCCCTAAGCGCGAAAACAAACCGAAAGTGTCAAAACAACCGGAAATTAGTCACTCTTCACCCCCACACGGCAAGTATGACTGTCTCCGGCGTTGCACCTCGTGAAATGCGTTTTCGATCCAGATATCGCCGGGAACCAGGTGCACTATCAACATCTGAAGCCAAAGTCGAGTGCTTTCGTGGCGGCTAATAGCCCGCGGCAGGTGCGTCACGAGCTGAGCAAGGTTTTTACGAGGGACGATATCCCATCATCGCGTGGATTGACTTTGATGAAGATGAGAGTGTGCATTTGTGGGACTTTGAGTCTCCCGCTGAGGAGAACGGAATCCCTTCAGACATGTTTGCTATGTGTGGCGGCAAATGTAAAGGGAATCATGGCTTCAGGCGGTGGTGGCAGTGGCGTTGGTGCCAGTGGCAGTCGCAGTGGCGCTGGTGCTAGTGGCAGTGGAGCTGGTAGCAGTGGGCAGTGAACGTGTATACGTATTGACATTGCACATTGCAGCGAACGTGCATACCGTAGCTTGGAAACACGCAACGTTTGTACTGCCGGTATCCATTCGTTACCGTATTGTATACTTGTACTTTTGAATAATTCTCCGGGTCAATTGCACCGATATAGAAGGGAAAAACAAGGAAACCCAAAATAATTAAATGTAGGACATGTAATACTGTGAACAAACAAACAAAGTTCATAAATTAAACAATTTCCGTATCTCCTCGAGTTAAAACAAACAACTTTAAAATCAATTAAATATTTAAATTTGGGGGACCAACGAACTTAAATAAAAACTTTATTGCGGCTCATTTTCGGAATTAAAATTAATAATGTAGACACGGTATATCGCTTGTCCAGTTTCGTTCCGCCACTTTGAATATGCAATAATCGGCAAAGTTTAATCGTGACCCCCGCCCCCCCAAATGCATTTAAACGTAAGTTTAATCGTGCCGGGGGGGGGTGGCGTTTTGGCCAACCTAGTCGCCAGCAATTCAGAAATTTCCGGGATTGAGACGGAAACCTCGTTCCAGTTCCAGCGCATATAACCATTCCCTATCCTTTATAGCAGCGCTTTAATTAATTTGTTGATCTGTGTTTCCGGTTTTTAGATTATCAATGGTGGCACGATGCAGGAAAGGAATATCAACGTATATATACACACACACACATATATATATATACACGTTTACAAGCATATCGGTGACGACGATCATTATCAGTATCGCTCGAATACAATATTTCGGGATGTCGGCGTTATGCGCATCGGGTGAACAATATATTGTTTTGAGATGGATGAATGGTAAAACACTATGATGCATCGAGAAATCCCTTGTGAGGCGATATCGGATGGCACAATTTCAAGTTTGTCAATGGGTACTGAAAAATATGAATATTGTACATGTATATTGAATGGCCAAAAAAATGATTTTCACAACGGACTACGACCATATGTGTGCCACACACGTCACATGTTCCAACGGCTTCCACTATTGTTTCGAGCATGGGGATCATCACCTTCCGTTATACCCCTTTCCGTGCATTCAGCTTGCATTCAGCTTGTATTTAGCTTGCATGTCACACCGCCTAATCCTCGCCATGCCATGCGGGAGGTGCTATCTAGCAAGCGTCAGATTTCTCTTATATTTGAGAGGGATGGAATCGCACCCATTGCAAGATCTATAGATTATTTTGCGCATGGTAAACGCTGCGGTATAATTCTCGATTAAACAAGTCGTATACTTCATCTGCCCTGAAGCATGGTTTTCCTCATTCCATCTCTGGCTAAAATATACCCTGGTCCCATAACGCTGTTCTGTCGTTCGTTCTTTTTCGGGTGTAGCATCCTTCAAAATCAAGACTACAGCGCTCTCTAGAAAGCAGTCAAGATTGATGCAACGCTTGAAATCTTAATCAGACAACTGTTGTGCATCCATGCGTCCAAGCAGTGCGGCTTCTGATCTGGCGAAGAAACGAAAAGTCGCCTCACTGCGCCCAATATAGTGCGAGGAGACCATGATAGTTTGTCAAAATTTCTTGATATGTCAGGTGTTGCCATCCGATCTCGACCTGGTCGTCGAGAATCCAATACCCGGTCGAATCACAACCAGCCGCATAATAAGCATGTGCAGGGGGGCCCACAACCGCGATGATGACGGGGCCTTGCGCCAGGCGCGAAGCGAGCGCCGCCTCGTTGAAAGTTCCTTGGATGTAGCCCAACGTCCTTCCCGTAAAGTGATAAAAAGTGGAGGGTGAAATGTCACCGGCGAAGGACGCACACGGGCTGGATGGCGCTGTCGGGCAACAGTCAGACCTATGCCTATCGTAGTTGACCACCTCGCACTCAAGCTGTGGACATTCGCCTCCCTTGTAATATGCTCCAAGTGCAGCGATGCTCGCTGCCCAACACCAGTTTCCAATCTGATAACAGATGGGTGTGCAGCCGTTTGGCGTCGATATGGAGTGACTAGCATTCTTCTCTTGGCAGCGGAAGTCTACATTGCACGTGGCGTTCGGGGAGGCTTGATGGTCGCTCCTAGCGAGGCTGAGCACCTGTGTACCGTTCCGCGAAGCCAACGGAGACGGAAGGAAGCCGATCGCCGAGGCAGGGTTCACATATAGAATCACAAGGAGTGCAATAGCACAATAGTTTGACATTTTCACGTCCTTTTGAGAATTGCGCGCTCAAATAGTGTGCACTCCTCCAAACCGAAATCAGAGGCCACTTCACTTGTGTCGAAGCGGTTACACCTTCTCGATGTTATTGTATATTAAACAGAATTCCGACGATTATAAATAAAATTTACCCCGAGGACGCGATCATGCGATGAGCCGGTGTCGCAGTTTGTCAGTCGTACACTGTCGATGTCGATTTCGTTTCTCCTATCTGTCGATCTTTGTGGCTGTCCTGTGGCTGTGGGCCACCCGTAAGTGCTAGCTCACGCGATGTACACGTGTATGGTGCTGGTGGGTAGGAATGGTTTAGCGTTACCCAAAGTCATAAGATGAATCTGATGGCAAAAATTCGTTTTTTGTTTGTCATGTTCAAATTTCAACGGTGACGATAACCATTATCCAGTCATCGTGACGCAGAATTATACTACCAAAAGTTGAATAAGGTAAATAAACATTGGGCAAATTTATACCCTGTGGCACAGCACCTGTAGAAATATTCTGATCGGCAATACGATGTTACATATGTTCTCATCTTCACCATTATTCGTATATTCAAGAGTTATTATCCGAATAAAGAAAGATATTTATCATAATCATAACTAAATTAAATTCTTCGGGAAAAGTGATCTCATCTGCTGATCTCCATCTGTTGTGAAGTTTCCCTGTTTCGCAAATTCGCATACATTCTTTCACTGCATTGTGATATCTGCGAGACGATGGATACCACAACATATATGTTGTACATATATACGATTATTTCATCTAGATGACTCGCCATTTCGGAAGTATCAAATTTGACTAATTTCGCGTCGTCAGACCACGAGTTTTGAGTCTCTGGAATCCCTGTGGTCAGACGCGTTTGGATATGTCTTCCGAAAAAGCCACAAGTCCAACAACTGCGCCGCGGGCGCAAGCGTCCAGCTTAAAAACCATGGGCTGGGGAACTGATTTCTTCAAGCGAGGCACTAATCGTGGTAAGGTGTTTTCATCCTGTCCTCCTTTTTTTTTCGGCGCCACCAAAATGTTTGCAGAGTCAGGATCAGCGCACGGTCGTCGACCCCGTGGCTCAAGTGAAATGAAATAAGCTCGTCCAAGTGAAAATACCATTGGCTGTATCATCCTCGGAATCTATTCAGCGTTTGACAACAGACGCGTGCACGCAGTTGCATACGAGCGTTAGCCCGCCAGACCTCCAACGGTATATGTCCAAACATTGAAGGGGCATGCTATTTCAAAAGTGTAAAGCATAAGTTCACGATAACACTTCGCTGAGGACCCTGTTATCGTCTCCCTTTGAAATTGCGGAAGCGGCTATTCAACCCACTGCCTGACGGGCAGAGTTTTGGTAGCACCGCGAACCCGCTGGGTGCAACTCTAGTCTAAAGTAGTTGTGATACAGGTCTATGCACCGCTTATTTAAGGGCACCTAAAAAACACACGGCAGTACTGATCTTATCGTCGCACTAGTCACTCATGCCTATTGCACGAGGAAGCCGTCTTGGAAGTTGTACAGTACTGCCATCGTGGAACCAGGCAGTTAACAAGCCTTTCGCCTCCCATTCCCAGCCTCATTCGAACTGACACTGATTCCCATCACCCGTGCAGGTGTCGGTTCCCGTGCCTCCCACCCTCAACTCCGGAAGAACAGTGAAGGCATTGGTGCAAGTAGCCCTCCTGAGGTATGCTCTGCTGGGCGAGCTGCTGCCATGCGCTACTCGGCATCTTGCTCGCGAGCGGCTGTGCACAGTCGACGCGCTGTTGACACTCTGAGAGCGCCTCTCTGGAGCACGCGGCTGTACCGCTGGTCCAGTGTATCTTCAGCGTCCTTCTGTTGGTGTGTTCACGCATGTGCGCATGTGTGTACATGGGGGAATGGGTGACCTCGGAGGGGATCCGAGCCGTGGCAGGCCCGCGCAAAGGGTGGGCCTCGCGACCTGGGGAGTCTCCATGGAGTTTCCTTCCCGGTTCGAGGACCCGATGAGATGGAAACGGAGATGAAGATGGAAGAGGAGCAGTGGCAGGTGCAGCAGGATATGCCAGAGGCCTGCCAAAGGGTGAGAGCCCCTCCGAACCACACATGGGGGGTAATGGCAAGGGAGTGAAGGGCGGTGCAGAGGATGCTGCAAGCAGCGCGGGACAGCTCGGGTCCAGCTTGGGCAATCGCGCTCAGGCCCTGGTGCGTGCGAAGTGATGGTGGGCTGGCTGGCGGAGGTGCGCGCAGCTGAAGGCCCGGAGCAGGCGTGCCATAGGGTTCGATGCTTCCAGGACGCCGGAAGAGCAGCTGCAGGTGATCGCGAACCCTAGCCTGGTGCCTACTCTACGTTGCCGCGGGGCTGCTGCGGGCTTTCACTGTGAGTCAGGCAGGAACATCGGCATGCAGTGGGATAGCTGGTGCGGTCCATTCTCCGGGGGAGTTCGCAGCGATGAGTTGCGAGAGGGAGGCGGTAGGCCTTCGGCCGGGGACAAGGCAGTGACTTGAGCTTCGGCGGGAGCTGCAGTTCAAATATCGGTTGAAATCTTCAGTGCTTTTTTTGAAGTGATGAGGGGAAAGGGAGGGGACTCTCGAGCTAGAGGCATGGGCTGACGGATGTTGAGTGGTTTTGAGTCATACCGACCATTTACAGGCTGATAGTTCTGATTGCTGGCTCGTGCATTACGCCATTCAATCGTCAATATTGCAACATAGAGTGTTTTCATCCATATCCCAGATGCAACTTTAGTGGACGGCCGCCGAGGTTATTAGGATATTCCTTACCGCAAGCGCCGAGTGTTGTTTTCGGTCCCCGTGCTTGCGTCCATGTGCATTGCTTTTTGTTAACCGGAAAACGTAGGTTCAAAATCTTAACCTGAAGAGAAAGCAGTGAGATTCAGATCCGGCGGTATGAATTTTACATGGAAAACTACAAAAGCTCTACTATTGACAGCCACCATACATATTTCTCACGCCGTTATATAATCGACGATGTGATGATTCCCATGAGTTTGCACCATACAGCCTCTCGATTACTGTTGTAGACGATTATGTTAGAAAACATCGCGTACAACAACAATTCATGGGAGCACCATCGACGAGGATGGTCCAGTGATGATGTCGGACACAAGCTTCGCTTTGTGGGAGCATCTGGTCGGAGGGGACCCCCGGAGAGAGGACCAGCTAAGCCAGGAACAAATGCGTTTTGTTGAGAGCAATGTGGAAAGGGAAGTTTCAGGGGTTTGGACAACAAGTTGAGATGCATACGTGCTGGATGGGATCACGTGGGGGAGGTATAATAAAGTAATAGATACATGAAATCTGGGACGAGGAGGGGGAGCTCGGGGTGTGACGACGAGAGTAAAGTGGTGCGTGCCCAGGAGGAGAGAGGGGGTGTGACGACAAGAGTAAAGTGGTGCGTGCCCAGATGGAGAGGGGGTGTGTGACGACAAGAGTAAAGTGGTGCGTGCCCAGGAGGAGAGAGGCGCACTCAAGCGGACGGCGCGGGCTCGTCACAGGCGGATCACTTGAAGGAGAAGCCAGAAGCAGCTCAGGGTGCAGCGCAGCTGCGGGCGAAGAAGGAGACCGTGGAGGCGCAGAGCGATGCGCATCTCCTCCAGCTTGAGCACAAGCTGCAGAAGGTGGGACACGGGCGAGCGAGGCAGGCGTGCGAGGAAGAATCAGGGGCTGACTTTCTGCTGGCGCAACTGATGCTGCTCGATGCCCGGAGAGGCGTGAATTCGGTCGGGAAGGGGCACATGTGGATGTGGTTGAGCAGGATTGGTCGGCATCTGAGCAGACCGCGCTTGCAATAGCAGAGAAGCGAGCATTCGAGGCGGAGGAGGCGGTGTCGACCCACATCGCCGTGATACGGCAACTGAATGAAGCGCTGAGCGAAGTCAGCGCCGGGCTCGCCGAGGCCCAGAGCCGGTGCGTGGGCCGGCGCCCCAGATTAAGACGGCGTCCGGAATGCCAACAAATTGGGGGTGCAGCAAATGTGGAGTGGGTCTGTACGCACGCGGTTTGACATCTGGTTTGCCATTAAGCAGCCCGCATCCGCTCAGCCGGCCCAACTGGAGCGCCAGATTCAGAATTTCAGGTCTATCCTCCGGGCAGCATGGATAATGGATTGGGCTACAGACCGGTGCCATTCACTCTGTGAGCAGCCTTCCAATTGGGTTATGCGCGGAGCACTTGACTCCGCACTACGTGCGCTCTTTACCAAAACGATCATTCAGGGAATCACATCTCGGCTCGGCATACTTTAAGCAAATGTCAAATCCGGAACGCTCTTCTTCTGATGACGTGGCAGCCCTGTGATGCGGTATTCGCTGTAGCTATGCGACGCCACGTCCCTTCGGGTGCTGGGCATGCCCGCTTCGCGTCGCGTGCGTCCTGGCACGCGTTCCATGCCAGTGTTTCTCCCTTGCCACGTCCCACGCTCTGCCAGGTGGCACGCGCGAGTGTTGAGAGGGGATGCCGCGGCGTGGGGATGAGCGGGCTACTGCGCGCAGCGAGGCGGCGGCGAGCAGGCGGGCGCAGCAGGTAGAGCAGGATGCGCACAAGGCAAGGCAGGAGTTGACTCAGGTGCGGGACGTGGCGGTAGCACAACGGCTGCGTGCCGACGTGGCGGCGGCGACGGCGGAGGCGGCGGCGAGACAGACACAGGAGGCAGTGGCAGCGGAGCGGGGGCGGCAGGAAGAGTCGGCGAAGGCGAGGCAGGAGTTGCAGCAGGCGCGCGAGGAGGCGGTAGCTCAACGGCGGCGCGCCGATGTCTTGGCCGCTGCGGCTGCTGCGGCAGAGACACGGGCCGAAAACGCAGCGTTAAGGACCCCAAAAGCGCTGCAACGCGCGCAGATGACGGCGAAGCAGCATTCGGACGCTGTGAGCCATCCTCTTCTCCCCGCTCCCCCTGGCCTGGACGCCCAGCGCAAGGGCTGTGATGACTTGTTCTCCCCCCCTCCGTTCCGTGGCAAGCACCTACAATATTTCCTCAGGTGGCCTTGCTAGTAGTTGCTACTCCTTCGCCTTTACCGCGGCTTGTGATGGCTGAGGTGGCGCTATGCTGTGAGATCACACGGCCTCACTGCTCTATTCTACTGCTATGGAAAAAGGGGGCAAAGTGGGAAGGGGATACCACTACCAGATGCATGAGATGAGAGCAGCTCTTGAAATAATGGAACAGCAGGCCACCGCAGCTCGTGCACTTTTTCAACTGCCTTTTGTCTTGACTACGCCCACATGCTGTTTGGACTACCTGACCGCGTCAACCGTCCGATCGCTCACACATGCAACGTTGACAGACCGCAGGATGGCCGAAGTGGATGCGGAGTGCAGGGCGAGTCCCAGGCCAGGCGTGGACGCTGTGCGGCGGCCATCGGACTAGGGACTTCGGGGTATTGCGTTGAGTGAGGTCAGGAGGGGGCTGAGCAGAGGGGGCTCGCGGCAAGCACCCTGCAGAAGCAGTCAGCGGGAGCTGCTGGACACCCGGCGGACAGCCGGCAGCGGTCATCGGCAGACGGGCTGTCCGATCGCATTGCCGAAATGCAGGTGGAGCACCTTACTGCGCCCTGTGCCACCCTCCACCCTCACAAGGGGTCTGTTCCTCGTCTCCGCTTCCCCTCCAATGGCCACCAAGCGGTCGAGCATGTCCCCTCGTCTATATTCAAGACGGCCATGGTCTCATGAGTAATGGAGCCAGGCTGACACAGGGAGCGAGGTTTTGGGCCAGCGCTGCAACGCTGCCCGGCCTAATGCGGCCTACTTGCAACGCTGAACAGCCTGATGCGGACTTCTTGCGACGCTGCCCAGCATGATGCGGCCTACTTGTATAAACACTGCCCAGCCTGATGCAGCCTATCTGCGATGCTGCCCAGCCTGATGCGGCCTATCTGCGACGCTGCCCGGCTTGATGCAGCCTATCTGCGACGCTGCCCAGCCTGATGCGGCCTATCTGCGACGCTGCCCGGCTTGATGCAGCCTATCTGCGACGCTGCCCAGCCTGATGCGGCCTACTTGCAACACTGCCCAGCCTGATGCAGCCTACCTGCGACGCTGCCCAGCCTGATGCAGCCTATCTGCGACGCTGCCCAGCCTGATGCGGCCTGCTTGTATAAACGCTGCCCAGCCTGATGCAGCCTATCTGCGACGCTGCCCAGCCTGATGCGGCCTACTTGCGACGCTGCCCAGCCTGATGCAGCCTACCTGCGACGCTGCCCAGCCTGATGCGGCCTACCTGCGACGCTGCCCAGCCTGATGCGGCCTGCTTGTATAAACGCTGCCCAGCCTGATGCGGCCTACTTGCGACGCTGCCCAGCCTGATGCAGCCTACCTGCGACGCTGCCCAGCCTGATGCGGCCCATCTGTGACGCTGCCCAGCCTGATGCGGCCCATCTGCGACGCTGCCCAGCATGATGCGGCCTACTTGCAACGCTGCACTGCCTGCCCGATCCCGCACTCTGCAGTACTGTCTGAGCTGCCTCCAGCAGTGCTACCCAACCTGATGCATGTTCAGCTGGATGCCTGCCTCGACCGGTGTGACCCGGCCAGTGCCTAGGGCACTGCCATCTTTGTCGCCTACCAGATGCGTGAGTGAAGGGCAGAGGTACACTTCATGAGTTCCGCTGGGAGCTAGGATTAGAATTAAGTTTGACTGCGCGCTGATGCTGGTCACGAGTCCCGTTGGCCCAACAGGTGTTCGGCGAGAAACAGGGGGAAGATTTGATCGAGAAGGAAGTGAGGGGTAAGCTGCTGATGATGAGCCCACATGTGGAGGTGTTCGAGAATATCCGGGTGCGGATGCCCCGACCCCCTTTGCCTGCACGCTCTTGCAGCTCCTCGAGCTGCTGCCCCCGGGGGAGCAGGAACTGAGAAGCCAGATTCAAGCGCCAGCTGAGGGCCTGTGCTAGACACTAGCCTGCTGGTGAGAAGTGGCAAGAGCGGGCAAATGACAGCCCTCTGTGGAGGCGGTCATGACCGAGCAGACTCCCCAGTCCCTCAGATTCGATCATGCGCTCATCTGCCGCCTTGTGCCCGGTCCGGGGAAAGAAGGGAAATCGAAAGGAAGCTCCACCGGGGCAGTGCGAATCGCAAGGTCCCGGAAACCGAAGTGGACCAAAAAAGCGCCCACAAACATGGAAATGGAAATGAACGAAGGAGGGGGGAATCGTTGTGATCGAAGCGCCCAATTCGTTGAATGCTTCAGTAAGGTCTTCGGCCAATGCTCGGGTGCTATTGCCGCAGCCAAATGGGGGGCGCGCCGTTGTGATTCCGGCAGAGTCGGTTGGATGTTCTTCCTTCAGTCTTGCAGCGTGGCGGGAAGGCTTCGACTTCTCCTGGGAGGACCAGCGCACTGAGGGGGCGGGGCTCGAGGCGGTGGGTGCGCAGGCCCCGCGAGGAAGTGCCGACAGCGCGGGGAGCACCCCGGCCGCGAAGAAGGGCGAGAGCTCAAGAGAACGGGTCGCAAAGAACAGCAACGAGAAGATGGGGGCCAACGTGGCGTCCAGGTCACAGGCGGCCTCGGTGCGGTTTGAGCCCCTCGGGCTGCCGGGGTGCCTGCTGCCGGTGTTGATGGATGCCAGTGCGCTCGTGGCGCAGACCGAGGACAAAGTGAAGCAGCTGCAGGCAGGCAGCCCGCGGCTCCTCATCTCCCATCCTCTGAGCCTGATGCGTGTACACCTCGTGCCTGTGCAGCGGATGCATGCGTTGTCACCTATATGTTACAGCAGAAGCGCGCCGCCGGCATATGCCAGCCGATTTTGGTTCAGGCCAAGACAAGGCAAAGGATAAGAAAAAAAAGAAGGGAAGCCAAGGGGAGGCTAAAGCTCTCCTCACGCCTCGAAAAGAGAGCGTAGGTTTTCTTTTTCTTCCCTTTTCTTTTTCTTCTCTTTGGTTCAGGCCGGCCTGTGCCAATTGCGCTGGTACAGGCGCGCCTGTGCCAACTGTTACTGCCTCCCCGTGGCACCAGCGAGCCGCCGGCATGTGCCAGCCATCACTCTTTTGGTACGAGGAAGCTTGTGCAAACGGCAATTGGCATGGGCGCGCAGTTTGTTGCTGCGGGATGGTTGTTGGGGGGGGTGCTGAGGGATGCCTCGGGGGCTGTTTGGGGATCCCTTGGAAGCACCAAGGGGAGGCGAAAGAGGGGAGACGCTTAACGGGATGTTGAGGGATTGCATGGGGGTGTGGGGTATGCCTTGGGGGGTGCTGGGGTATGCCTTCGAATGTCCTCGACATCAGCTTTTCAATTTTTGAACCCCGTGCCATTCGCAGCCTACTACCTGCCCCCCTCCCTCAATTTTCGCCACCCTTTGCTCGCTTCGGCCGTGGTCTCGCCAACCTCTGTAGAAATCTCGAAGAGATGCTAGTCCAGGTGTGCTGCCTAAGTGGGCGGTGCTTATGTTTCGGAATCAACTACTGAACAGAGACCTCACTCCACTTTGGGATGCGTATGCGCGCGGATAGTTCCTGTCGCGCAGGCGCCCGGAATTAATTGTGGTGGGGGCGGGGTAAAGAGGGCGCAGTCTGTAATTAAATGCGGTGGGGGGGGTTTAAGAGGCGCAGTCTGTAATTAAATGCGGTGGGGGCTGGGTTAAGAGGGCGCGGTCTGTAATTAAATGCGGGGGGGCGGGGTTAAGAGGGCGCGGTCTGTAATTAAATGCGGTGGGGGGAGCGGGGTTAAGAGGGCGCAGTCTGTACTGGCGGGGATTCTGGAGGCCGATGATGGAGCCAAGCCGGAGAAGCACGACACCATCACCAGGCTGATTTTGTTGTCAGCAGTGCTGGGACTGACGGTGCTAATGGACAGCTCCAGGGTGGTCAAGTCAGACCGCAAAGGTTCGTTCCACGGGGCCTCGACGGACAGGTGTGAGGGGGTCTATGTCATAATTACGCACAGACACTTGATGGTGGGCGAATGTAGAGGGTACTTTCACCCTGAGCCATCTTGGAGCTGCCTAGCCCCTGGAAGAGACAGCTGGCACACCGTGCCCTCGGGTTGTCCCCTTCAGCACGCCCACCCTTGAGTCACCCACTCGTCGCGTCACCCCTCCGTTACCCCCCTGCGCTGACGTTGCCAATCCTCGAGCACCCAAGCCTTGGAGGCTTCTGCTTGCCGCGTCAACTCTCGTGAAACGCCCTACAGGCTGATGCGAGGGCCGCCGTAGAATCGGATCCAGCTGCGCGGCTGCAACTGCGCGACTCGATGCACTTGTCTCAGGAGGCGGCGCTCATGCAGGGCGGGCGAGGCCGGTGGAGCGCTCCGAGTTTGCCCCCTCCACACCAAATAAGAGCTTCACACGCCGGAAGCTCGCCTTCGAAAATCGGGTGCTGCCTTGACCCTCATCCGCCACTCCCCGGCCATTTCTAGGTTTGGCCAGAGGGACCTTCCCCGAGGAGTAGTTCCGCGGAAGGTCCTCGAGGAGTCGATGAGAGCTCTATCCAAGGACGTGGCGCTCTTCCTGGGTGGTGATATGTGCTAGACGCCACGTGTCTGCGGGCCATGATCAGCTAGGAGATGAGGTCATGCATCACCTGAGCAGAGCTTCGAATCGAGCAGTCTGCCTGCCGTGGATAGAGCCTTGGATAGGGGTCCATAGAGACAAGGCTGGCTGCACTCAGAGCTCCTTTGGCTGCCTGCGGGCGCGTGCTCTGTGAGGTGAGGACGTGGGGGAAGCGGTGTTGGGCAGGCGAATGGGCAGCTGGCGCCCGAGGAAGAGCCAAGCACCGAGGACGCTGGTGAGTGTGGGACGGCGAGACTGTTGTGCATCCCAAGCCCCTGCGGCTGCCCGAGAGGCCAATTGATGCCCGTTGATGGACCGCGATTCATCCCACCGCTCTGAGCGCAGCGAGCGCTTCTTCACGATGGGTGTGATTGGCTGGTGTGGGAACCCGGCATCTGTGGGTGGGGAGCAGATGATGCCAAGCTTTCCCAGGCGTTGCCTCTCACGGGTGCCGGCATCATCCGAGCTGCCGAGCGCGGCAGACATGCTGCAGAACCCCCGCCGGGATCCTGGACCGCGGCGAATGATGCGACAGGCACTTTGATGGACGTGCAGGAGGTGACATCTCGGACCCTTCCACCAGAGGCTCCGACGTGGAGTGTGTGCGTGCAGGGAGAGGGCGCTACGCAGTGCCGGTTGGGCGGACAGGGGCGAGGAAGGGACCGTGTGGGGAGGGGAGGAGGAGGAGACTCTCGCCCGCCGATCCTAGCACAAAGTCCGAATGACCAAGCTAGGGTAAACGTCCAGGTTCAGGCGAGGAGGATCAGGCAGAAGAGAGCCCCAGGCTGCAACAACAGGTCGAGTACAGGAAGGATCAGGACACGCAGGGTAAGGAATAAGCCGGGAAAATAAGGGTGAGAGAAGAAGAAAAAATCCCCGAGCCAGGAGTGGCCGTTTGGGGAGGGTTGAGGGAAAGGGGAGAGAGCTGTGCGGGGCAGGTCAAGAGGGCACCGAAGGTATATCCTTATATTTGTAGGTTTAATGTAGTATGCACGTTGGCAAATGCCATATATGGTAGTATGCGCGTAGGCAAAATAATTTTAATGTAGTATGCACGTAGGCAAATGATTTCAATGGTAGTCTGCGCATAGGCAAATGATGAATTAATGGCAGTTTGCCGTAGGCAACTTGTAGTGTGTAGGCAGACCGTGTGCACGACGCTTGACCCTTCATAATATTGCATGTGAACATTATTATGCAAATTCAACCGGTAGATATCAACATCTGACCACGATGAGCATATCTACCGGTTGGATTTGTAAAATGATGTTTTTTAATGCAATAAACAGCGAAGAACTGTTCGTAATCGATTTTTTTGGTCGCTCAAAAAAAGATTATCTCGCAAATCCGACCGGTAGATGTCTTCATTGTGGTCAGGTGTTGATATCTACCGGTTGAATTTACATGATAATGTTCACATGCCATATTTAATAGCGTCGTGCGCACGGTCTGCCTACACACTATACAAGTTGCCTACGGCAAACTACCATTACTTCATCATTTGCCTACGCGCATACTACCATTAAAATCATTTCCCTATGCGCACACTACATTGAAATCATTTCCCTACGCGCATACTACATCAAACCCTATTTATATATATATATGTATATAGGAGGGTTAAATGGAGAGAGGGGGGGCTGTTGTGAACATATGGATGACTGGAGGCGGTGCGGGGAAGTGACGGGCAGGATCCCGTGGCAGCGGTGACAGCCGCGCTTCAGATTTCTCTTCAAGGCAAGGTCGCGGAGGCAGTGGAGGCTGCCATGTGGACCGTGTCCACATGGGTTCAAGAGGAGGTGGCGGCCACATCCAGTGAACTCAAGTCGCCGTGGGGAAGAGAACCCACCGTGCCTCCCTGCCCTGTGCCTCCGTTGAAAGTGGCGGCGCGCAGTGATGACGCGTTGTCACCGCGCGAACAAGAGCGCGCCATGCCTCCCTGCGCCGCGCGGCCGGTGAACTCCTCGCCTGATAGCAAGCCCCCTTCGGCGGTGTCCGAGCCGACGTGGGCTTGGGCCCCCCAGCAGAAGCCCAAGCTGAAGCCTGCGCCCACTCCCGAGCCAATTCCCAAGCCAAGCCTTACGCTCGGGCCGGAGCATCGGCCCGTGCCCAAACTTGAGCTCGAGGCTGAGGAAAGGCCACGCCCCGAGGCCGTGCTCACCATGAGTCCTCGGCCCAACATGACGGAGGTCTCTGCCATCTCCGCCATGGACGCATCCTCTCTCATCTCGACACCACCTTCGGCGCCCAACTGGCACGTAGTTTCTCAAGCGCACGAGCCCGCGCCCAAACGCAAGCCCGACCTCGACCCCGACCCCAACCCCGAGCCTGAGACCAAACGCAAGCCTGACCTCGACCCCGAGCCTGAGCCCGACCCCGAGCCCAACCCCGTCTCCACTCCCCCATCCGTGGCCAAGAAAATTCGCAGCTGGGAGGTGCGCGCCTGGGCACGTCTTCGTTGCATGTCGGCCAACCCAGGATCTCCCTCAGCCCACCCTTCATGCCTGACTCGCCTGCCGTCATCTATCCGTGGCTGTGCTCAGCTGCCCTCTTTGATTGCCATGATCCAGGCCACCACCCGTGGCGGGAGGTCGTTGGCAGCTCCTCTCGATGCCGGCACCGGGCACCCGGCGGATTTTGCCGGGCAGTTGGGGAGACGCGCGGGTGTGCGGCGCGGGGCCTGTGCCTGACACGGCAAGCAGGATCGCCTGGCGGGTACCACGGAGGACCCGCGCCCCAATGAACACGGTAAGCAGCCCCGTTCCCGGGATCTCCCAGTGGAACCCTCGAGCAGATTTGCCAGTGAAACCAAACGCATCACGCCCAGCAACCGAACAGCGCCTTCCATCTTGTCATTCTCTGCCCTCGGGGGCTTTCGGGGGTGCTGACCGGGGGTGCTGCTGACCGGCTCCGAGCACCCCCATGGCTGTGTTCAGTGCCATAGGACAGCGCAAAGAAGCCATCCATGTCACAGCGCTAGCCTGAGCTCCAAAGACACGCGCAGTCCGTCTATAAATAGGGGCGCTGGTGAAGAGATCGGATGGCGCAGCTCTCCTGAGCTTTCGGTCCCTACGTTCTCTTGGCATGCCCTCTAGCGTGCCCTGGCTCGCCTCCTCTCCTGGCCGCACCTCACGCCTGCATGCGCCTTGCCGCCTAGCCCGGCCCCACACCTGCACGCACATCGCCAAGTTGCACCTTGCCGCCTCGCTGTGGCCCGCGCCCGCATGATGCTTGGCGCCTCACCACCTCTTCAGGCCCCACACCCGTGCGCACCTCGCGGCCTTGCCTCCCCTCATGTGCCTGTGCGCCCCTTGCCACCTCGCTTAGCCCCACTTCCACTCACTGGCTCCAAGGACATCCAGCCGTACACAGCTCCCACCACATCCAGGTAATTTGTTTCCAAGTCGTGTGATCTAATGTGGGGTGGGCTAGCTATTTGCAGCTCATGATCTGCAGTTATGCTTATGGCAGGAGGGTGGCGCCTACTGCAGTGGCAGGAAGCAGCGTCCACAGACTGCGCGCAACAAGCTGAACGCTCACTTCAATTTCTGTGCCAGCTGTTTCCCCACTGCCCCTTTGCCGCCTGGCGCCCTCGTTAGGTGCTGCTTACTCAACCTGGAGTGGGGTGTGGAGATGCAGAAACCCGCTCCTCTATGGTAAATTTCACGGATATGAACTTGCATTTGCCCTTGGCTTCAAGCTCATCCCCCGTTAGCACGGTATATCCAAACTGTGCCTCTCCCCGACACCTGTCAACTCTTCTGAGAATCGTCCGTGATCATCCTCTTTGATAACCTGCAGCGCTACCATGCTCTCGGCCCCGCGGGCAGCATTAGACTCGCGTCACTTTTGAGAGACCAAAGCAGCTGTGTGCGAAGTAGCACGTACACCACGGACGGAAGGTGACAAGTATCGTGTAGAATCCAGTCTATGGAACGACGTATGCCTCGTTATCGCCGCTGGCGGTGTGAAAGCTCACCGGAGCTCAGGGGGCATCGAAGTGCGACTGCATGCGGTGCATTCTCATGCAGCGGGTGGCGGTGTGTCACAGGTGAGCCCGGTGCTGGCAGTCATGAATTCCGGTTACTCTGGAATGATGGATTCCGCCCATTGGGCCGTCTCCACGTTCATTACTGCAATGGACGGATCGGAGGAGTATCCCTACCGCCTGAAAAACAAGCCCCGAGCAGCACTCATGCGCTCCTCGTCTGACGGGGACAGTATGCCGCGGGCGCCGATGGCATCCCCGCTGGAGAGGCGGGCTAGTATGAAGCTGCCAAAGTCGAAAGGCCCGGCGGCGGCGGCTAAGAATTGCAGAGTGCATTGGAGTACAGCGGAGCCTCATGTGATTATCCTCAAGGAGTCTTCTTGGTCGGAGTGGAAGGCTTATCCAGACAACGAAATTGAATACTCGACACCCACCAAGGCGATGACACAGCTGATCGAGGATGTGGATAGATACTTTTTTGAAATGACTGGACTCTAATGTCAGACAGCCATCGCCGTCGAGAGGGAATTTGCTGGATTGGGTGCCGGGAGTAATTGGAAGTTCACTCGGTTCAAATCACATTTGTTCATAGGTCGGACATTTTCGAACTTTAATGAAATTTAAGTAGTTTGTGTCGACGACTTCGATGTGTCGTTCCTGATATATCAATCGATTTAATAGATATAATGGTTTCCGTATTTTAAAACAGAAGCAAAGTTAGCTATGAAATGTTCATTTCATTGCAATTTGGAACAGTCAGCATGTCGATCGTGATTGAATAGGACATTATCGTGTGGTTAACGGTCCTGGACTTGCGATTGACGCTAACGATAGGACAGTTTATGATTGTTGCTTGGTACAAATCTCACAATGCGTGGTGGTACGCCAGAGTGAATACTATGGTTGATCATCGGCCATGTTATAAATGTAGAACCCAACTCGATCCAAGATATGCTGCATGCAAGCATATGCGTGCTGACGCTCGCACTGCTTTTCCCATGTGCATTTCCACTGGCAATCGTCGATGTGGGCATCGCCTATCGAATATTCCTGATCGCAAGCCTGGCTCAAAATCATAAAGCATGTGGCGTAATATTGACACACGTACGGCGTTTTAATGGTACGCGTAGTGCTCCCACGATATTCGTGTGCATATGGTGTGCTATTGAGAATAACGCATAGCGTGATGGCTTCAAAGACAGAGATCTCGCAATTTAAAATAATGAAGCGTGCAAGTTATAGTGGAAGCGATCCCACCTAGCCGTGCAACACAGTTTCCATACTTTAAACACACCATTCATTGTAAAGGGGTACTCAAACTGAAGGGATGATTTATGAAAGTGTTTCGCGAATAACGCAAACATTGTGCTAGTGACGAAAGAATGGAGTGCGATGTGACTTATTACAGTTGTGCGATTTTTTTAACGATTGTGTAAGCTTAATCTCCGTTTTCGCAATGAGTTGATAGCATGACTTATGATCGTCAATTGCCATCGATTCCGACGAGTCTCCACTATGCGTAACATTCAGTTGCACCATCGGTATGCATTTGGTGCAAGTGCGCAGGACAGCCGTCATAGAGATATCGATATGGAACCACGCTTACTTTCCGCGTAATTTATGTGAGTCGAATGTTTAAACATATGCGAGGGTTGCCGCACCCCGGAGTGAGTACGCCGCGAGGCGTACTTTAAGAAGGGGGGAGGAGCCACAGTGGGTCGTGGATCATCGGTTGATCCTTAAGTTGCACGGAGACCGGATTTTCGATGCACGCGTACCGGAGGTACGGATGCGCATTGACTAACTGTAACTCGAGCTAGCGCGCGCTGCCGAAGAGGGTGGTTGACGGACACAATGTGAGACAAGTTGAACGGTAAGTGGGCCGACCAGAGGTTTGCCAACAAGCCACTTTGGTGGTTAGTTGGCTACTATCCAAATTGATAGTCCCACAAGGCCCACTTCATAATGGATATTGATATCGGTCGCTAGCTTGCCCGCTAAAAAAGCATATTCAAGCACTTTTCCATGATATTTTTCAGTCAATTGAATATTATTTTGCATGGGTTCGTCCCTAGTACCGGAAATTACAACCTGACTAGTTCGTACAGTCAGGTGCCATATCCGCCAGTGTATCATCCTCGGTGTACAACTGTGACCTAGACGAGATGTCTTTGTATACGAGTCTCTTTATCCGTTTGTTCACCGTCCGCAAGGGTCTTTTCTTGTGCGCACATATCAATCCCGCGCGGCTTGCGTCGCTTTGATCCGGAATTAGAAACCCTTTTTCTTTTGGTTGGTGTATCCGCATCAACCTCTTCTTGTTCTTCATCCTCGCCCATGAGGGTCAGTTCCCTTGGCCATTTTGTTGCATTTAAAAACTGGGTTCCCACCACACTTTGAGGCACTCCATCCAGGTGTGCACGACCAGACTTGACAGATTGAGACTTCCGACTAATAAGCACTCGATCATGAGTGTGTCTGTATCTCTTTATCGGAACGGGATTTGGCTCAGGGGGTGAGCACTAACTTTTTCGATCGCGGTTTGGGTGTAACTCCCATAGGTCCCGTGCGCCGATCGCCCATAAATATAACCTTGCCCAACCGCCGCCAGGGAACCACCAAGAACCACCAGGAACCGCCTGGGTCCGCTTTAGGGCCTTTGGGCCGACGGACGAGGGTCGACGGGCACGGTTTTGCGAACCGTGGAGCAGAAATTTTGACAAATTTCACCGATAAAAATTGCCCCCCAAGTCGAATACCAGAGGAATCCAATGGCGATAAGCTCGTTCCAAGGGACCCCCCGAGGGTTTAGGGGGGATGTTGCACGTTTTTTTACTATTGTAGGGGTGCGTGGGGTTGGGCCAAATCGCCCGAATTTTTGAAAATGAACCCGAACGTTTGGCGAGGAGCAAATCCCCCACGATTCGGTTTAGGGGATGCATCATAGTATCCCCCCTACCCAAGTGACCCCCCCATGGGGTTGGGGGGATTGGATGCATGCCTAGGGCTGTGGGCGGGGCGTTGGGATGGGATATCTGACAAGGGGTATTTTTTGCCCGCTAAATCGGGGTCTCGTCGCGGACCCCCCTTAATAGCCCGTACATAAGGGGGGTGGACGAGTGACCCTGCGCGATTTATACACCAATAGATAAATACAGTAATCACCCACCTGTAAGAAAACAGAGAAATCCAGGTCAGTCAGCTTTTCTCATCGAGTTGGGTACCCCCCGCCGCGTCGTCATAGAGAACGCTATGGATAGTGGACCGCGATCTCGTGAGCCAGCCAGCGAATTCCATAACCATCCACGTGGACACCTTCCCTAGCCAGCCCGTTCTCTTAAGGTGTTCATTTTCCGAGAAAATGGACCCTGAGAGCCGTGCGCAGCTTAAAGAATTAAAGCAAGATTTTGATGACGATATTATATCTGAAACAGACTATCAGGAACTTAAACCTTTAAGACAAGTTTTGTGCAAAAATCATGAAAACCCATCAAATATACCATATTTGTCAATTTCCCGGCAAAGTTTTCTTAGTTTAAGAAATGCCTCTCCAGCTAGGCAGCCAGCGGTCATTTTCCTTATTTCAGGCCATCTCATAAGTCGGAAAATCCAGCCAGCTTTTCTCATCGAGTTGGGTACCCCTCCGAAACGCTGGCTATTTCCTTAACGTCGAGTTTCCTTAAATGTGAGTGATTATGTAATGATAACATAATATAAAATCAGGAATATATTAATTATATTCGTTATGAGCGCAATTATTCTCACGTCCCAAAAGTTAGTGCTCCCGAGGGAGTGAGCACTACCCCTATTAAGAGATATAAAGGCGCGGTGCTTGGACCCCTCCGTCTCCTCTCCTTTATCAATAAGGAATTGTATCGGTCGCTGAATTGCTTATCAATCTATGTTTAAGACTTCACCCATACCCCCATTACTACGGAATATTTTTAAGTCTTCGCCCGGTGGAGGGGCTCCGCCCCCCCCACACCCCCCCATTACTACGGAACGTTTCTTTCAACCGTTGTCAACATCGGGTCCTTTACGTAATACATATCCACATCTCAACATTATATTCGATTTCTCCTATACAACACATAACACTTGGAAGTCCGAAGCGAAGCGATACCGATCTATCGATGAAATGTGCGCAAAATGGATATCGACTGAGACTTATATGCCAATATGTACCGATATATCGACATATCATAATATCCGCACCACCGATACAATGCAAGATCGCCGATCAACGTATGCAATTAGACAAAGCCGAACGTCGAAGTAGCCAGAAGGGGGGTACTCTAACACGGTTGTATCACGATTGCCAAAATGAAATTACACATATGGAAATACAACGAATACCACGCGGCACGAGCGTCTCTAGCGGAGTGTTCCGTTCCGCGGCGACATGCATGCCACGAATAACCTTGTCACCATGTCGCGATGCTATCTAACTTCTACCAGCACGGTTTGGCGCTCGGGCATCAGTCCGCCCTTGCTCACGACCACGACCGCGGCCACGCCCCGATCGTCCTTTGCCGACCCGCCCGCCATGAGCTGTGGACGTGCGTTCGTTAACTTCATTGGGGCGCCTATTGGCGATATCTCTGTTGCCCTCGGCACCGCCTCGTTGTCCTAGTTTGGCGATGGGGCGGGTCTTGTTTGCAGATTTGCGTGGTTGCGCTTTAGGTGGAGGTCGTTTCCATTCACGAGTTCGCCTATCAAATCCGTCCATCCATCTTTGGAGCTCGGGATCCGGTTTGAATTTCAGCAAATGAGATAAGTCGGGCTTTCCACCATCGGTTCCCGGTAATATATATACGAATGCAATCCGACTGCTTGACACGCGTCATTCCCACATAAAAAGCTTGAAAGCATAACTTAAAGATGCCCTTCGGTGTCTGGCTGAGATCTAATATTTTATATTTTGCACGGTCTGTCCTTGGAATTTGTGAAAGGTCAAGGCGAAAGCCAAATCAACTCCGTGAGCTCGGAAGTATATCTTGCTCTTTTGGGAGGCGCGGTTCACAGTCAAATCATCTAGACGCTTGCCGATCTTAACGGGGAGTACGATACTGCGCGGCCGACTAACATCGCTGGGCACCGCAGATTGATAGAACAGGTGAAAATAGGTATATATTTGTGTGAATATATATAACTATTTCACTGCAACAGGAACTCAGAAGGCAGTGATGGGGAAACCGGTGATAACAAAACTGATAGTAGGATTACGGGAGTGAGCTTTCTAGCAGGTGAGTGTCATACGGTGACACACGACCAGTGACACACGCAGCAAGGGGTGATACTAGGAGAAGCTGGACCCCCATACAGTGGGGGGGGGATTTCAGCTTCCCCGTGACACCACCTCACCCCGAAGGTGTGAGTGGCCATGCGAGAGCAAGGAAAACCCTAAGCCCTAACCCAATGTCAATTTAGTGTCCAGGCCGAGGGGGCCTTTTCCAACCCAGCTACGAGAAGCACAACCGTGCATGGGCGCTGCCTAGGCATCTAAGAGACATATAAACAGGCTAGGCGGGCTAGTCCCGCTCTACGGTCTTTGTACATCAAGGCAAGCATCTACAAGCCGCGACGTGATTGCGGAATGGCGGCGGCGGAGTTCTCGATTGCAGAAGTCCTCGAGCGCCACGAAAACGATGAATCAGCCAATGCCCACGCGGTGCCAAAGCCAAAAGCGGCCTGGCACCACCAGAGCGAATGCGTCGCTGAAGAGGGGATAGGGAGGTGGAAGGTGGAAAATGCGGTGAGGGAACGTGATCGAGGCCATGGGGAGGAACTCGAAAGGGATGATGGAGAGGGTGGAAGCGGTCGTGATAGCACCACCAAGGCTCTATATCGATATTTCCGATAACCGATACTATCGATATATCGTATTTATCGCCGATTATCGGATTGCAATGTCTAACTATCGATTGTGCAGGTTTTGGTGTTCCATATTTAATTTATAACAAATTACATATAAATGTCCAAGTAATCGATTATTTATCGATTGTGCCGATTATCGATACCGTTTTTCGGATATCGGATTGTATCGATACCGAAAAACCAAACCGATATAGAGCCCTGAGCACCACCAGACACCACCAGATGGCGACCACTGGGGGCATAAGGCGAAGGTGAGGGAAGTGGCGAGACGAAGTCGCGGAAGTCATTGGTCTCGTCGTTGTCGTCCAGGATGTTGTCGTCGTGATTGGTGCCTGGTGCGCAAGCACCACCAGGCACCACCAGAACATAACCAGCGGTAAAAGGATGTCGATGCACTCGGAGAGAGAGCAACGCTGAACGAACAGCGGCCATACGTGCACGCTGACGTTTAGTGGACATGACAGCTCCAGCCAGCTGTCTGCAGAATTCTGCGAACCCCAAGATAGGGTTCCCAAGCGAAACGGTATCTTCTCGAAAAATCAAGCGAATTGGACGATCGAAAGGTCAAATTGGGGCAGTTTTTGACGAGGAAAACGGTGGTGACGTCAAAAATGCCGTACGGTAAAGCTGTCCCCCGGCAGCAGAGGCGCTGCTGGCCAGAGTGTCGGAAGGATTCTTATAAAAAAATGACGGAGTGCACCAAAATGCACGAAAGCTGACGGAGACGGTGCGCGGGATACCAATCACAGTCGGTTGGCAAGCCACGAAAGACGGAAGCGGCAAAAAGAACGGAGACGGAAAGGGACTCGCCGCTTTTTACGGTGCGGATCAAGCCGCGACAGCTGTGATGTCAACAGCTGACGGAAACGGTGCGCGGATTCCCAGTCACAGTCGGTAGGGTAAACCACGGTTAACGAACGGAAGCGGCAAAGGGAACGGAGACGGAAAAATTGCCGCTGATACGGTTCGCAGTTGAATTGTGCTGCGATGTTGACGGTAAAAAAAACGGTGTTGACGGTTTGTAGAATCGGACGAACCGAAGCGAGCCGAACCAACCGGAATCACCACTCACGTGAAGTGGGACCCATAACCTGATAGAACAGGTGAAAATAGGTATATATTTGTGTGAATATATATAACTATTTCACTGCAACAGGAACTCAGAAGGCAGTGATGGGGAAACCGGTGATAACAAAACTGATAGAAGGATTACGGGAGTGAGCTTTCTAGCAGGTGAGTGTCATACGGTGACACACGACCAGTGACACACGCAACAAGGGGTGATACTAGGAGAAGCTGGGTCCCCATACAGTGGGGGGGGATTTCAGCTTCCCCGTGACAGATGTCGCGTTTCCCTCGCTAGTAGTTGCTCGAACCTCGGGAGCTAACGTCGCCTGGTCGCACCAATTTGAGGAATCCAAGTGCTCAACATGAACATTGACATTTTTTTGACAGCGTAAGGCGGCTCGATCCACCTCTTCTCCCGGACGGGCATTATTGATTTTTGCCGCATCGATGGATTTGCTTGCGTCTTGGAGAATCGAGCTGTGGAATTTGGCAGGCGTGCCGTTCGCTAATCTTCGGGAGGGATTGAGGTCGTTGTTAAGAATAATCCCAGGCGACCCCGCAACAAAAGTGCCGGTCAATTCGGGAAATTCGGAACGGAGCACTTCCTCGTGCCGAGAGTCCAAAAGTGTGGTTGCGATCGGTTTCTTCCAACGAATGACCGGTTGACCACTAAGACGCGCAAAATGTTGTGCCCGCACATCATTGATAGCTTGCCGTTGCCGATTGCCGGTCACGGCCACCGTCGCGAAAAGCCAATCCCGGTCCGTTTGTATGTCCTCGGCAGTTAGCACTCGCAGACGGTCAATATCGGAATTCTGGATAGGTTGCTCGTTATCCGACTGGCACCGTTGAATGAAGCGGATGTGTGCGGGATCGCTACGGGTGCTCCACTGAATATAAGAATCACCGAAAATAAGAATTTTATAGGACGGACGGTGTTTCGGGGGGCTGCGGACCCCCCTCAAACTTGATAATAAGAAATTCGGATTTTTAAAATAAGAATCCGGATGGACGGCATTATTGATCTAATTAGCATGTGATCGCAACAGTAATTACACCCAAAATTCTCTAAAATAAGAAGATCCAAGGATGGACGGTATTTTCTATCTAACTAGCACGCGTGATCGCCGCGGTAATTACACCCGACAACCTCTAAAATAGGAAGATCCACAACGATTCAATTGGATATCGGCTCCAACTCGTGATAATCACGGGCTCTTTATATATAGCTAATGAGTTCGTTGGGGACTTGCATGAGCTTAAGAGTCAACATAATACAACACAACTTAGATGTCCCAGCTAGCGCACCGATGATACATGCTACCTCAAGAACCGAGCTAAGAGCATATACTTAGCAAGGGCGTGGTATCGAAGTGTTTTTGGCGTATTGATATTTTTTCGATATCGCAAAAATCATATTGATCAATATCAATATATCGGCTAAGGGTATTGATCAATATCAATATATTCCAGCCGTATATCAATCAATATCAATATTCCAAGGTTGAATATCAATCAATATCAATATTCTAAGCGGGAATACTGTATCAATCAATATCAATATGTTACCCGTTCTCACAATATATCAATATATTGATATGTTGATACTAGCCAATGTCAATTTACTCAATTACTGAACAGGCAAGCAAGCAAGACAAAGTATGTTGATTTGAGTAATAATTTACTCAATGTTTAGAGCTGCCATCAATGAATGCTGAATGGTACCTTCATCCAAAGATTTCCTAAGGTCTTGAGTGCATGAAACTAACTTTTGAAAATGCTCTCTCTACCCCTCTGAAGAGGCTGGCACTGCAAGAAACTGGCGTGCCATTCTACTTAAGTTGGGAAAGTCTTTTGCATGCCCTTTCCACCATTCAAGCAGGGCGGTATCAGGTGGCACATCTGGCAATAGCAAATATTTATCAAACTCATCACTAGACACTTCCACCACTGTGGCTTCTTCCTCACATTCATCATCAGTCCGCAAGAAAAGATGCGACTGTCACCACAGCTACACCATCTTTGCCTTTGGCCTTTTTCCTAGCCTCTACCGCTTCTTGCTCTTGCACAGGCAAAGGCCGCCAGTCCTTCTCCCAAGCATGCCGCGCCCACTGCTTGCTCTTTACTAAGGCCACCTGCCAAATAGCAACAGGGCTCACAATCAACTTAAAGGGGGCATATAGCAAAATTAAGACACAAACATAAAACAACAAGATTCACGAAAAACATCATGCTAGTTTTGTGACAAGCCAATCCCGGCGCCCCCGAAAAAGAGGACAAGGTTGCTTCAGCCCGAGCTGTACTCACATACAGTCCCTTGCGAAGGCCTTGGCTTGCCATGGAACAGCTAGTCACAAAACTAGCATAACACAACCGGGCATGAACACTACATACAGAACAGAACACAAACAGTAAACATAAACAGAAACACTAAACAGAATCACCTTTATTCCAAGAGGTTGCTCCCTTGAACTTAAAACTCTTGTATCGAAAAACATCATGCTAGTTTTGTGACAAGCCAATCCCGGCGCCCCCGAAAAAGAGGACAAGGTTGCTTCAGCCCGAGCTGTACTCACATACAGTCCCTTGCGAAGGCCTTGGCTGCCATGGAACAGCTAGTCACAAAACTAGCATAACACAACCGGGCATGAACACTACATACAGAACACAGTAACAAACAGTAAACATAAACAGAAACACTAAACAGAATCACCTTTATTCCAAGAGGTTGCTCCCTTGAACTTAAAACTCTTGTATCGAAAAACATCATGCTAGTTTTGTGACAAGCCAATCCCGGCGCCCCCGAAAAAGAGGACAAGGTTGCTTCAGCCCGAGCTGTACTCACATACAGTCCCTTGCGAAGGCCTTGGCTGCCATGGAACAGCTAGTCACAAAACTAGCATAACACAACCGGGCATGAACACTACATACAGAACACAGTAACAAACAGTAAACATAAACAGAAACACTAAACAGAATCACCTTTATTCCAAGAGGTTGCTCCCTTGAACTTAAAACTCTTGTATCGAAAAACATCATGCTAGTTTTGTGACAAGCCAATCCCGGCGCCCCCGAAAAAGAGGACAAGGTTGCTTCAGCCCGAGCTGTACTCACATACAGTCCCTTGCGAAGGCCTTGGCTGCCATGGAACAGCTAGTCACAAAACTAGCATAACACAACCGGGCATGAACACTACATACAGAACACAGTAACAAACACTTACTGTGGGTAACTATGATCCTTTATTTCGGGTCTGCTTCTTCATCTTCGCACGTTGATTATTAAACCAATTGGTGCATTGTTTCTCTGTCACATCAAGGGTGGCTGCTAAATTAGCCCGCCGCTCCGCATCTAGTCTAGTGATGGACTCGTTTTAAAAGCTTCCTCCAACTTCTTCATTTGTTCTTCTGAAAACTTTGCCCGAATGCACTTTGCTCCCTCTGCACCACCACCATGCATCACAATATCAAACCCAATAATAGCACAAACAATATCACACCCAACAATATCAACATGTTCCATTCTTCAAAATGTATAACTCAAAACACAGGAAGGGATAAGAAAATATAGGGCTTACGTGCTGTCGACGGTTGAGCTATCGTTTGAGGGACATCCGATGTTGCATCAACCACAAGCGATTGAGCTTTTTGGGCGTCCCGTAGTGCCGCCGCCGCATCTTTAGCCGCTTGCTTCGCCAGTCCCGCGAGCTTTTTTTGTTGTGCCACCAGGCGAAGAAAGAAATTCTGGTCGCCGTAGCCGCTCGGACCTGCAACATGCAAACATGCAAACACGTACCAAACTTCAGATGTTAGTAGTGACTTGTACAGATAACGTACCTCTGCTCCTTATGATTTGGAACCGGACCAAATTACCTTACCTTACTTAATCAGCAAAGCGCGAATCCCAACGGGCGACACAGACGAACTTCCGATCTCACGATCGCCAGACGCTAACGATGACAGTACATTTATCGCGACGCCACCCTCGCGTTATGGCATGGCATGTTGGGAAGCAAAAAGCGAAGCACTGTCGCGCACATGATCCTACGGTCAGATGGCCTAGTGGCGATCTCTTTTTGAGATCGATCCGCCTAGTAAGTAATAAGACCAGAGGCCCTCTGAGTAAGACTGTACAGTGACACAGTACAACTTTTTACTTGGGACACGACAGTCGAGTGGCGACCGACAGCCATGGGCCAACCCAAGTGCAGCGTGCAGAATACTGGCAGTTCCACGTTCACGTAGAATATACAATATTGTCTTCACACGGCATAAACTCTGACGTGTGAGACCTGGACCGGGACTAACTTCTTGCTCATGCGCGACCCTTAAGATTATTTTGGTTTATATTCCCCTATAGGTCCCCTACGAAAGGAATGGGATAGGCGATAGATGATTCGCTCACTGTCATTCCTTGTATCCCTGAGCTGCATCGGGCCTCAGATAGGGTATCAATATTCCCTACACCTATTTGACTTACCAAACAGGCGTTCGTTCATTACCGTCGCTCAGCACTGTACGTCGTCGTTAAGTCGATGAACTAACTTGTCGCACGGGCTCGTACATGGTGACACGCGTGAGTGTTTTAAGTTTGTCACCCACCTGCTGAGTTGACGACTTGGTATGGCATTTCAGTTCTCTTAAAAGGTATTGCATACGAGTAGTGCTCATGGCTCCACACTCTGGGCCGTCCTCTTCACAAGGGACCCCGCTTGAGGATGCCTCGAGGGAAAAATATCAGACTCAGTCTGCCCGTCTCCCATCCTCGCTTTCCAACGTACTAAGCGACCTTGAGAGTAAGTATCCCGCGCGAAAGCAACGCGGCCAGTCGGCACGTCAGTATGTTCAGGAAAGGAGCCAAAATCGAGCAAATGCCAACTCACAGCATCTGCAGCTGACACCAATTATGCGAGCCGCCCTTGGACCAGAGAAATCTTTAAGAAGCGTGAATCAAAACACATCAAATCCATCACCTCTCACCTCAGATGACTCCACGCGTTCGTTGCCAGAAGCGAGCGAGGTATTTTGCTGCAACCACCCCTCTAAGCCACAATCAAGCAACTTGAAACGAGCTAGGAATCGGAAATTGCCAGTGTTTTGAACCTGGCAAAGTACAGTGGTATTAAACCGAGTTCCCCTCAAGTATACATCCTACTTTTGATTCTGTCGTCCCGGAAGTGCCTTGTTCGTGTGGACATGGCTGTGTTTTTCATCCGCTAAAGCAAAACTTGACATACATAGGGTTTGCATATGCCAGCGCGCATCCCCTGTCCAGTCCTTTACACTGAGCTTTCGCTAGAACTTCGAACTGAGGCCCTGATTTCACATCGTTGAGTGCTTATGCCTTCTTCCAGTCCCAGCGACTGAGGTTTTACCAAGCGGTTGAAGCTCTGATTCGACTGAGGCCCAGAGGCGAGGACCTCAAATGAAAGTGCCCGACGGGGGTTCGAGTTCAGGTCAAGCCTCGCTTCAACCTGTCGTACCGATGCACTTACTATTTAGGGAGAATGGGGTTCCGAGTCACGCAGGTTGCACGCTCTAGAGCTTTCGATGGGGGCGTTCATCTGAATTCCTTGAAAGACACACCACTGTTGTTTGTGAAGCCTAAGATTATTAAAGAATCACCTTCTCCTACCAAGCTCCTTCCGCTAAAGGTATTTTGATTGCCCTCTGCCATTGCCTGAATTCCTGAGCAAGCAAGGGAATCCTGCGCATGCATACTACTGCTCGGAGTCATCCCAGACCATGTCATCAAGCGCTATTCGCGTAAGTACTTTCTTTCAGGGATATTATCACTACCTGCAACGTGCCTGAGTGTGGAACTGCATTTCTCGTTATAAAACACAGTTTAAATCTCAAGCTTTTCGTAAACAAGCTCTGGTTTTCAGGAATGCAGTCTCCAAACTTGTGCGTCTTCTATACCCTTGCTTCGAGAGTGTCTGGTACCAAGATACTTTCTGATTGTGCGATGTGCAGCCGAAGGCTTTTTTACAACAGACATTCAAAGATAAGGGCGTTCAGGCATCTCCGTGCCCTTGGACGCGATATTACTTTCCTGACAATTCTCAAGTGCCAGCCCTCCGTGTTGATTCCCCTCAATTTTTGTGCTTGAGTGCTCACTGCCACTTTCCCACTCGCACGAAAACTTCCATCCCCTAGTCAAGTTTGTCACTGGATCGCCTATCTCAACGGCATCGGAAGCAGAACGAAACAGCGTTCTACGAACATAGAACGCTGTTTATTGTTCAATACATGATTGGCTCGGATTTTTCACACACGGCCACTTCATGTTTGGCAGGAATCTACAAGCCACAATCCTGCGCTCAAGCACTTCGATGTCTTGGATAAAGAAAAAGCGTTCGACTCTAGCAAGGAAAGCTTCGTCCTGGAAGAAGAGCTCCCGCTGGAGGCCCAGGAGGCCTGGCATCGCCTCTTCTACCAACCCCTCTCAGATAACCCTGCCTCGCTCAAGGTGGACTCAGGCAACAGCTGGCCAAAGATGTACCATTCCACGAGCCTCATTCCTGACCCCAAGGCAGGGAATCTCATCCTGGACGAGGCCAATCTCGCCAGGAAGACCGATATCGAGGCATTCTGTCTGCTGATCACGAAGCTAAAGCCAAGGACAGAATATGATTTCAAGCCACTGGCGGATTTGCGTGCCGCTTTGTTGACCTACCTCGTGAGTGCGCTCGCCTCTTTTGCTCTAAACCCGCCTGCTGATGCTGCATCGCTCTCTTTGCCTCTTTTGCGTTTCCCTTGGCGAGCATCGTGTGCAGTTTCCAGGCGGCCTCGTGAAGGAAGCGCCTGTCTCACATGGGTGCAGTACACCCTCTTCAGCCATATGGGACGTTCCTGATATATCCATCTTCTTCAGGGATCGTGGCAGGAAGGTTGGCCCAGCTGTGAGTGCTCGGCCGGTGACTGGGGCGTGGGTGCTGGAGCTGGATTTGTGGTGCTCCTCTAATGGCCCGAGTCGCCATGAATTTGTGCCTTTGATGAACTACTACTGGAACCTGTCGGCCGGGCACCCCAGAGACGAAGTAGTCTTATTCAGTCAGACATATCTCTTCGTGGAGAGAAGGAGGTTTCAGACATATCTCTTCGTGGAGAGAAGGAGGTTTCAGGAAGCTTGATTACTTTTAGGTTTTTTCCTAACACTGAAGGATTCGTCATCTCTGCCTGGCGACAGTCGGAGCAAATGACAGATGCAGCGAACATGCTGCAAGCGAGATCACGAGAACGGGACAAGGCGCTGCAGGTGCGACACAGGATGGGGATGAGGCACTCCAGGTGTGGCAAGCTGAGAAAGCAGGTTCAAGGTGCCACGTGGGGATGTGGCACTCCAGGTGTGGCAAGCTGAGAAAGCAGGTTCAAGGTGCCACGTGGGGATGTGGCACTCCAGGTGTGGCAAGCTGAGAAAGCAGGTTCAAGGTGCCACGTGGGGATGAGGCACTCCAGGTGTGGCAAACTGAGAGAGCAGGTTCAAGGTGCCACGTGGGGATGTGGCACTCCAGGTGTGGCAAACTGAGAGAGCAGGTTCAAGGTGCCACGTTGGGATGTGGCACTCCAGGTGTGGCACTGGGCCGAGAGAACTCATTTCAGGTGCGGCATAAGGCGGAGAGAATGTGCTTTAAGTGCGGCGTAGGGTGGGACGACTCCTTGAGGTGCGGAACGCGAGTACTGCGTGTGGACAGTTGCTTCTCTGCTTTCTGCTTTTGCACAAGACTCCGGTGTGTGACGAACCTCGGCCCGTGCCCCGGTGGGATGATTGCACAGCTGGAGTTTGCACTGCAGCTTGGGGCGCTGAAGGAGAATCTCCAATCCGTGCTGAAAGACTCGTCCCAGCGGGATGGCATTGAGAAAATGATGATGGAGGTGAAGAACAGCGTCGAAGCAAAGTAGGTGGCGCCTCCGAAGCAGTGCGAGGTGCACCGGGATCCGTGGAGCTGTGAACTGGGCACCCTACACGAGCCGTCGTGCTGAGTCGGGGTGGTCGGCTGTGTAAGTGGGTGCGGTGTGCCGAGTGTGATTTTTGAGCGCAGGCTGAATACCAAAGAATCGAATGAGCGGGTTTCCGACATCCGCAAGAAACTGCAGCTTCAGCTCGAGCAGGAGGCGGAGCTTAAAATGGTCAAGGTGCAGGCACCGCCCTTTTGGCAGTCTGTGAGATGCCATGGCACCTGACTGACGCGCGCTGTGAGACTCTATGGCACCTGACTGACGCGCGCTGTGAGATGCCATGGCACCTGACTGACGCGCGCTGTTGCCCCTTCGCTGAGGCGACTCAGACGAATGATTTGGCCTTTTGGGGAACTTGGCGGTGAGGCCGCTTTGCCCGCCGGCTTTCACACCGATGTGGAGATTGCCGGAGGAGGTGCGGTCCTCAGCTTTTGATAGATCCGCTCTCCCTCTTGTGGTTGTCGCCGTGCAGAGGGAGAACGCGCAGCTGCAGGCCATGCTGGAGGCAAAGGAGGCGGAGAATCAGGAGATGAAGCTAAAGCACCAGGAGTATACTAACCACCTAGAGACCCGCATCGAGATGATCACTGTAAGCAACTCGTCGTGCCACGTGGCGTGCCCAGCGCTCTGTCTTGCGGCGCTCTCGGGGTGCTGATCTTGGCGGTGCAGCAGCTCTGACCTGGCGGACATGTGGCTGGGCCTTTTGGGCCATCCCTCGCCGAGGCCTCCGCATTGATGGAGCTGCGGCCTGGGGTCGATGCAGGCCTCCGCAGCGCATTCGTTTTTGGTGTTTGTGAGCTGTGACTTTGGCGGGTCCTCACTCTTGACCGGCTTTGGAACTTTCGTGCGCTGCTCGCGGAGTGGGCCAATCCCCGGGAATGCTGCGTGGGATGGCACATCGCTTTTGAGCCAGTGGAAATTTTCGCCCGCCTGCTGCTGGTTGTGAACGCTTCATGCATTACCGACTTCGATCATGAACTGGGGCTTGAGACAACGGGCGTCAAAGAATGGGTCCGTGTAGCGTGTAGTTCCTGTGCCGTGTCAATCCAGGACGCCCTGGTCCTCGCATCCAGCCCCACGCATTCAATTCGTTCAGAGCCTCTGTCTTGCCACCAGCGGATGCAGAAATGCTGCAGCGCATCCACATCCAGGCCGCCCGCACTCCTAGCCTTGGCCTCTGGGCGATGACATGGCGGGTGGCGGTGGGTCGGCAGTCGCGGAGCCCGGGCTCCCTGAGGTCCTCCCCCGAGAGGAGGACCTCGAGGACCTCGAGGTCCCCGAGGTCCCCGAGGTCCTCCAAGTCCAACTCGCCGACTAAAGAGGTGTGCCGCCACTCACAAGTCCTTCTCAAGCTTGGCCCGCATGAGTCTGCTTCCAACTGCCGTTGCAGTGCGCTTGAAGCGCGTGCACGTGCTGTGAAGTCCGGAGGCGGGTACACAAGCAGCACGGAGGCATTCTTGAGGTCCTGCTGTCCTTGTGAATGTTCGATAATGCTTCTTGGCGGCGCTTCCACAACAGGCGAGTGCAAGTCCAAGCGGCGGAAAAGAAGCTGATGGAAAGAGCACGCGCTTCAAATGGTACACCACACGTCAACTGCTGGCCAGACCCTGTGAATGAGGGGCATACTTTGGGGCATACTAGGGTTCAGTTAGGGCGCTACGGATCGCGTTCTGCTGAGAGATACCGTTCTTTTTGGATTGATTACAACCGACAAAAGTGTGCCTGAGCAAAGCTTGGCGAGAGTGCATTGAGTGCAAGTTGTGGCCTGGATGCTCGTCCAGAGCGCCATTGAATGCCACGTGGAAGATCGGGAGAATGTTTCAATCGATGGACGGTGTCAGAGCGCCACTGCCATAGGAGAAGAGAGAGTGAGTGTGTGGCTTTCATGCCTCAGGATTTAGGGTCGCCTCGAAATGATTTAGGGGGCTCCGGGCTTCAACTTCAAACTGAAAGCTGTGCAGGGACATCTTGTTCTTTGTGACTCATTCATCGCTGCTTGCTGCCCGTAGAACCCTCGGTGGTTGTGGATGCGGCAGTTCCTTGATGCAGATTCCGCATGTTGGACCTCTCAAAGGGTGACTCCGCACTGTTCTAGCATCACTTGCGCCAGCTCGGGCTCACCGTTGGATGATGGCTGCATGCTCCCCATCGCAGGCGGCCCTGTAGAATATCTGGTGTGTCCGGTAGCACGCCGCTCGCTTCGCATGCAAAGCTACAACGAGGCTGCCTATCACTCCCTCGTGTGATCGGGGATTTCCTGTGTTTTTGCCGCGCACCGCTGTCGTAGAGGGTGTGCATCAGAGGGGGCTGGGCTGGGCTGGGGGGAGGGGTGAGTGGCGGAGCAGGAAGGCCGCGACAGGAGCGAATGCTGCAATGCGGCGGCGCCCAGTGCAGGAGCAGCTGCACGCCACCCGCAGCAAATATCTCAGCACCCGCTTCATCCTTGTGCGCCTCGCCCAGTGCTGCCCAGCATTGCGTTGTGCCCGCACCAACTTCTCCACAGTGGGCCTCAGGACACGGCTCTCGCGTGACGAGATGCTGCCGTGGCCTGTGCAGTGCACTGACGCGGACGCCACCACTTTCTCAGGGGCAAGGAAGAGGTGCATCCCGGCTCGCTGAGCTGGCGTATGCATGCGCTGAGCTGGTGCTTGCATGTGCTGGGCTTGCGGATCCAGGTGGTGAAGCGCTTGATCGCCTCGCGGCGCCTTTCATTAATTGTGAACGAGCGGGACGAGTTGAGGCGCAAAGTGTCGGAGCTGCATGAAACTATGAGCTGCCTCACCGCAGAGAAGGTGCCCGGATGCTTCTCTTCTCCCTGTTCCACTCCCCTGACTGTGCTGCTCCATCACCGCTCGGATATCGGAGACATCAGACCGGAGCGTCTCTGCGCGTATTCGAAGGGTCCAGTATGCACTCGTCTGAGATCCGCAACAATCACGTCGTCGAGTATGTGCGGAGTTGACGTCCTGATTGATGTGAAGGTGGAGTATGAGCGAGTCCAAAGCCCGCACCGACCTCGGGAGCGGGCACGCACGGGCTTTACCTTGCTTGTCTGCGCAAATCGCTGCGCCGCCGGTCTACAATTTGGCTTGCAAATGGGCACGGCGCGAGGCCCCCCTGCGCGTGCTCTTGGGTGCAGCGCGGCCGTCCGCGGAGCTGCAAAGCTGTGGCCCAGGATGGCTGGCGCCATTTGCTGTGTGCAGGACAAAGCGGTGATGCTGTACGAGCTCTCGAAGCCGCCTCCCGGGGCCGAAGCCGCCGCCAGCGCCCGACCTAGCCGCGTATCCCAGGAGACAACAAGCTCGGGCGCGGCGCGTACCCCTCTGCCGATGGATGAGGAATCTTCCACAAGAAGAAAGGTGACCCTTGCCATGCGAGCTAGTCCCTCGTCTCCCGTCTGCCCAGGCCCTTTGGCGAGCCGCATACGCTGCCTGGAGTAGCCCGCAACTTGCCATTCCCAGTCTTTCACGGTACAGAGGCTCCTGGGATCTATTCTGTGAGAGAGACGAACACGTCTGTCAGGTTCCGCTCCCAGCAGCCCGCCCAGAAACCCTTGTCACAGCGAAAGTGAGGGCGCTGGCCATTCGCCCTGCTTTTGAACCGTGGCTAATCGAAAGGCTGGCGTCTGCGGCCCACTGTGTACGCCCACGCATTTTATGCTGAACAGTTCATGGCACAGGCTCAGGCGTTTTTGGATGGGCATTGGCTGTCCCTCGTCCCGGGGTTCCTCAACCTGCAATGTCTGTCATGGGCAGTGGCCTCTCCCACCTTGTGCAGCTCACGTCTCCTCACCCCCCTGGGGGCTCCGCAAAGAACCGGCCGGCGTCCATTTCTGGAGGGCTCTCCGATGTGGTAGCTATGGGGCTCTCCGATGTGGTAGCTATGGATCTCTCCGATGTGGTAGCTATGGGGCTCTCCGATGTGGTAGCTATGGGGCTCTCCGATGTGGTAGCTATTGGGCTCGCTGCTCTATGCTCTATGCTGTATGCTCCATGCTCCATGCCCGCTGCTCCATGCTCGCTGTGAGGCTTTGCCACTTCCGGTGCGCCATCGGGCAATCCACAGGATGACGGCGGTTTGAATGACGGCACGCGGCGCTCCACAGGATGAAGGCGGTTTGAATGACGGGACGCGGCGCTCCACAGGATGACGGCGGTTTGAATGACGGGACGCGGCGCTCCACAGGATGACGGCGGTTTGAATGACGGGACGCGGCGCTCCACAGGATGACGGGCACGGGACGCGGCGCCCACAGATGACGGCGGTTGAATGACGGGACGCGGCGCTTCACAGGATGACGGCGGTTTGAATGACGGGACGCGGCGCTTCACAGGATGACGGGGTGTGATTGACGGGACGCGCGCTCCACAGGATGACGGCGTTTGAATGACGGGACGCCGGCGCTCCACAGGATGACGGCGGTGTGAATGACGGACGCGGGCGCTCCACAGGATGACGGCGGTGTGAATGACGGGACGCGGCGCTCCACAGGATGACGGCGGTGTGAATGACGGGACGCCGGCGCTCCACAGGATGACGGCGGTTTGAATGACGGGACGCGGCAATCCACAGGATGACGGCGGTTTGAATGACGGGACGCGGCAATCCACAGGATGACGGCGGTGTGAATGACGGGACGCGGCGCTCCACAGGATGACGGCGGTTTGAATGACGGGACGCGGCGCTCCACAGGAGGACCTGGAGCATGAGCTGGTCAACATGGACCAGCGCGTGCAGATGGTGAATAAGGAATACTTCGAGCTGCGAGCTCAAATGGCAGCCAAATCGGATCAAGTGATGGAGATCAAGGGGCGCTTGGAGAGCTCCACGAAGGCCTTCGACGCAGTGATCCAAAAGGTGCTTTGCCCTCGGGCTTGCGCGGTGCGCTCTGCCACGAGGTGGGCATTGGTTTGCGATATCCAACCTTGGGCAGCTCCAGCCACTCGAGTCCCAGTCGGCTGGCAGGGCGCCGTGTGCGCCTTGAGGCTGCTGGGGGGTCCGCCATCAACACCTTGAGGCGGCCTCTTGATGCCTCGAACCCAGAGGGAAGTTGTCAAAGCGCATCCAATCGTTTGGCATGCAACCCTCTTCCATTGTAGAATACGGCTCGCCGACCGTCCCAGCTCCGTGGTGAGACAGTTGAGTGCGTGCGTCATGCAGGCTCGCCGCCCGTCCCAGCTCCGTGGTGAGACAGTTGAGTGCGTGCGTCATGCAGGCTCGCCGCCCGTCCCAGCTCCGTGGTGAGACAGTTGCGTGCGTCATGCAGGCTCGCCGCCCGTCCCAGCTCCGTGGTGAGACAGTTGAGTGCGTGCGTCATGCAGGCTCTGTCCCAGCCGTGGTGAGACAGTTGAGTGCGTGGTCATGCAGGCTCGCCGCCGTCCCAGCTCCGTGGTGAGACAGTTGAGTGCGTGCGTCATGCAGGCTCGCCGCCCGTCCCAGCTCCGTGGTGAGACAGTTGAGTGCGTGCGTCATGCAGGCTCGCCGCCTGTCCCAGCTCCGTGGTGAGACAGTTGAGTGCGTGCGTCATGCAGGCTCGCTGCCGTCCCAGCTCCGTGGTGAGACAGTTGAGTGCGTGCGTCATGCAGGCTCGCCGCCCGTCCCAGCTCCGTGGTGAGACATACAGCAATTTCATGACCTAATCAAAAGTGCATTTTCGATGACGACGATGACTCGAAAATTACGCCAGACACTGTGTATAAAATTATTTTCGATCTGACGGTACAATTACATGTACACAGTCATCGGACGCAGATAAATCGGTGTTGGGAAGCTCGAGACAGTTTGAAACTGTTTCTTAATCACTTTCGACTTTCGTCCACTTCAAAATACACCGCTGCTGTTGACCCGGGTCAGCAGCAGCGGTGTATTTTTTATCATATATTATTGCACGACATACCATACAGCATATCACAGTGCATATATGCATACACTCCTCAAGTGCGAACTCATGTCCAACTGCACGTGATCAGCTTCGCCTCCCTTGCGCGAAGATGATCACGTGAGGTTAGCCATCCGCACTACAACGCGCCCGCACGAACAAACGTAGCCACAAACCTGTATTCAAGTAGCTTGTGTCATGCACAATAAAAAAGTTTATAGGTTGCCAGGTTTGTTCATTTCACTTGAGTGGATGAACAATCTACGTGACCTAGGCGACTCCCCGGAATGCCGGTGCTCAAGGAATGGTATACATTCCTTGACGCAACCATAGTACCGTGCTTGCTTAACACCCGTTAAGCAAGCATAGTGCAAGGCATACGATAAGTTCCAGATAAGTTCAACCGGGTGAAACGCGAATGGCTGCAGATTTCAGCGCTCACCGCAAACCCAAACCCGATGGCGGCATCCTACCCTACCGGATGCTGGAAAGCGCATGTCCGGACACCGCAGGAGGGTCAAAGGCATACATAAGTCCTCTATATATGCCTTTTTAAAACTACCTACGGTGTCCGAATTTCCCATGATGTTGTTTTTCACTGATTTTCAGAGGCCGCGGCATCATCCGCTCAGCCGGTGTAGCTCCCGTTCCACGTCTCTAGGCCACGTGGCAAAAAACGGACACCGTACAGCGACCCGTTGACGCCTTTTTAGGCTATGGTCAACGGGCCGAAGACTCTCGACCTCGCGAAGTGCGCGAAAAAACTACTTCATAGCTCGCGACAGGTCCGCTGTTGAAGTTTTGAATTCAAGAAATCTGGACGGCAAGAACCAGGTTCTAAAGGAAAAGCAAGGCTCGCGATCGCCGCATTCAGATTCTTGGTCAATTCTGTCACTGTCATGTCCGTCATAGATTATACGTAAATTACAGGATTAAAATTGGAGACAAATTGCTGTAAGACAGTTGAGTGCGTGCGTCATGCAGGCTCGCCTAGCACGTCATGCAAGGTTACGGGCATCGGCGGCAATGGGGCAGGCCTTGGTCACCTGAAGGATGGGCTGTGTGCCTGCGGCAGGCGGCGGCCAGGAACCTTGAGCTGCAGAATAGTCTGAATGCCGCCATCGAGGCGGTCAACCTCGCCTCAGCAGAGCTCATCGACGACGAGGCGTCATGGTCCCTCGGCAAGGTGGCCGCTGCTCCTCCCTACCCCCGTCTCGCCCAAAGCCCCCTGGCCGCGCAGCCTCAAACAGACGGGCACATCGGAGACAGCTCCCTGTTTCGCCAAGCTGTGTGGTGCGGCAGCGGCTGACTGAGTTGACGAGAGCTCCGCAAGCGGTGCCGGAAACCCCGAGAGCAGCGGGCGTGGGGCTTGGCGTGTGTCTTGGTGCCGGAAACCCCGAGAGCAGCGGGCGTGGGGCTTGGCGTATGTCTTAAGGCTGGAGGCTGGATTGAGGGGCTGGGACGGTGGCTTGGACGGTGGCCCCCAGGTGACCAAGCTCCTGAAAGAATCAAATACTGCAAGCGCTCAATTGCATCAGGTGCGCGTAAGGACGCGTTGTCGAGCGTCGTGCTGCGAACCGGGCAGAGCATTGGGTACGGTATGGGGTGCCGCTGAATTTCGATCCCGGATCGTAGTGGGCGGAGGGCTGCCACCAGTCACAGTGTGCAGGAGCTTTGCAGGACCTGACTGGTCGCGATGTGCCGGGGCCTCACAGGAAATAACCGGGAAGTTGACATCTATGACGCAAGCCGTCATGACGCAGTCGCAGGAGGACTTGGATGCGCAAATCGGAATGATGAAGCATTGGAGCATGGCGCTGGTAAGGCTGGAGTCAAAGTCCACGATTCATGCGGATCAGTTCCACAGGTGCGCTTCCACATCTTCGAGGACGGCTCTCTCCGCCGCTGGGGAGGAAATCCCCACGAGTCCCGAAACGCCCCTCCGGCGACGCCATGCAACTTTGTGCTGCTGCTGTCCACGCCTAACTCATCTTGCTGCCCGCAGCGGTGGCGGTGGCGGGGCGCCTATCTGGAGCGGCCTCGCTGTGTGGATGCGAGCCGTGTTGCGCCTGCTTGGTTTCGCCGAGCGCCGGTGCCCACGCGTGCTTAGGGTCATGTTCATGCTGGAAACTGCGGGGCGAGAGGGGCGGGCGGGGACCTGGGCTGTTACAGGATCGTCACCAAGGAGCAAGCTCGCGACTTGGCTGCGCGCGGCAAGTTCCAAGCCGAAATGGAGGTGGCAAAGAAGGAGTTTCTGGAGCTGAGTGCCAAGGTGCGGTGGGGCTGAGTGAGGCCAGCAAGCCCTCGAGCGCTGCCGTGATCTGGCACTTATTCCTCACGCCACACGCTTACTTCAGGTTCTCCTTTAGGATCCTGTGTGAGGCCACAGCAATTCCATTGTTCAGCGGCTCGAGCGGTCCTTAAAGCCACGCCCCGCGAGCGGTCCCCAAAGCCAGGCCCCGCGAGCGGTCCCCAAAGCCATGCCCCGCGAGCGGTCCCCAAAGCCACGCCCCGCGCGCGGTCCCCAAAGCCACGCCCCGCGAGCGGTCCCCAAAGCCACGCCTCGCGAGCGGTCCGCAAAGCCACGCCCCGCGAGCGGTCCCCAAAGCCACGCCTCGCGAGCGGTCCCCAAAGCCACGCCCCGCGAGCGGTCCCCAAAGCCAAGCCCCACGAGCGGTCCCCAAAGCCACGCCGCGCGCGGTCCTCAAAGCCACGCCCCGCGAGCGGTCCGCAAAGCCACGCCCCGCGAGCGGTCCCCAAAGCCAGGCCCCGCAAGCGGTCCGCAAAGCCACGCCCCGCGCGCGGTCCCCAAAGCCACGCCCCGCGTAGCCAGTCCCTGGGGGCCACGCCCGCGGAAGGGTCCCTTAAAGCTCCCGCGCGGTCCCAAGCCACGCCTCTCTCCCGCGCTGGGCGGGTCCCTAAAGCTACGCCGCGTCCCCAAAGCCACGCCCCGCGCGCGGTCCCCAAAGCCACGCCGCGCGCGCGGTCCCCAAAGCCACGCCCCGCGCGCGGTCCCCAAAGCCACGCCCCGCGCGCGGTCCCCAAAGCCACGCCCCGCGTGCGGTCCGCAAAGCCACGCCCCGCGAGCGGTCCCCAAAGCCATGCCCCGCGCGCGGTCCCCAAAGCCACGCCCCGCGAGCGGTCCCCAAAGCCACGCCCCGCGAGCGGTCCCCAAAGCCACGCCGCGCGCGCGGTCCCCAAAGCCACGCCCCGCGCGCGGTCCCCAAAGCCACGCCCCGCGAGCGGTCCCCAAAGCCAGGCACCGCGCGCGGTCCCCAAAGCCAGGCCCCGCGAGCGGTCCCCAAAGCCACGCCCCGCGAGCGGTCCCCAAAGCCACGCCCCGCGCGCGGTCCCCAAAGCCACGCCCCGCGAGCGGTCCCCAAAGCCACGCCCTTCGATTTTATCCCATCAAGGTGTGCGGCCTGAGTTGCATGAGCTCTCTTACCGCTCAGCAGCCAATCGAAGGACTTCAGCTTTGGCATGAGGACTGTGGAACAGAGTAGCTTTCACAACACTGGTCCACGTGGGCATTCCGATGTAATCATCATTCCCCTCTACGAATGGCCTTCCAGTGTTCTCTCTATGCATGGCCTAGCTCCCTCGGCCTCACATTGAATTGCTACATTTGGCGGGCGCCCATTTGCTTAGTATTTTGATCCGCCTAGTCACAGCGCACGTTTCAGAATTCGGCTCGGGCGGCTTCCGGCCAGCACGCAGGATGGAGGCGTGTTCTTCCTCCCGAGAGGCGCGCGGATCTGTGGGCTTTTGCGTGGCAGAGCCTGGCGGAGGAGCTGGACGAGACCAAGGAAAAGGTGCTGGAGTTGACGGCGAAGCTGACTGCTGAGAGGGAGCGTGTGGCCAAGCTGAAACAGCAGAAAGAAGCTTCGGCCTTGAACGGTTTGCATGGCCCTCGCTGCAGCCCGTCGCCCCGCCCCATGCCCTGCTCGGGTCTTTCAGCTCGTGCAAGCCGTCCAGGGGGCCTTCTCTGGTCGGGGCCTTGCATCGCACGTCGAAGTTAGTGGGGGCCGCTGCATGAGAGTGAGCATAAGGATGTTGTTAAAGATGTTGCGCGAGTCGTGGAGGCCTCAAGAGAAGGTGTTCGAGGAGCAGCTGTGAAGGAGGGGGGGGCAAACACATCTGAAAAAAGAAATGTGGGCTAGGGGGAGACGCCCACGGTGCACGATGACTCATGACGGATGATGCATGAGAATATGCCATGTGTGTTGGCTGTATGGCATATCTAATGACTGTATGACATAGTGAATGTATGACATAATGACTGTATGATTTGGCAGTACCACAGTCATCACCAGTGCAAGTGCTGACATCGAGATCTGCAACAATGTGACATCACAATCATTGTCAAGAAAGAAATGTATTTACCAAGCCTTACAAACAGTGCACGGTGGGAGTACAGTGATACGACGGTGGACTGTGCCATTAAGACTGACACTGTGCCACGTGTGACAAATGGACAATGCACAAGAAATGCTTTGCGACTGCCAGGGAATGGAGAGGGCTGCTCTCTGTTTCTCTTGTTGTACACTATTGAGCTCAGTCCACCTAAAAGTGGTTGCTGAGTTGTGTGTATGTTGGAGTTAATAATTTCCACATAGTTCACGCTGTTCAAGACTACCACGCCAAGGCAAGCGTAAGGGTGGCCACGTCCCTTGAGCCAGGCGTACAGTGTCAATGCGACTGCACGGAAAGGGCGCGTCACTGTCAACACATCTGCATCGGCGTGAACCTCGGTTTGCACGATTGTCGCACGTCGACGGTCCTGGCGCGCACACATCAACGGTCGTGGCGCGCGAACATCGAAGGTCGTTGCGCGCGCACATGTGCGCTGAGCGGTGGCAGCGGGTGGGGGAGCAGCTCTAAAACGCGAGAAGGTACTGCTGGAGAAAGAGCTGGAAAAGGTGATGCTCTGCACGATGCTCTTAGGATCTCTGCAATCCTCCCATTTTCTAGAGTCCCCCCTTCCGCTGCATGATCGCCCCGAGGGACTCTATAGTCCCCCACACTGTCTTGAGCGTGCCCCCTTCCGCTGTATGTAGGCCACGGGCGGTGTACAATCTCCTGAGGAGGCTGCTGCAGCACTGGGTTTATGTTTCGCTTTGGCAGGCATGTGGCGGTGCGGCTGCCACTAAGATGGCACGAGGGGCATAGAGCCGCATGGATGGAGAGGGGCATAGCGCCGCATTGATGGAGCGGGGCATAGCGCCGCATGGACGGAGAGGGGCATAGCGCCGCATGGACG
>LGRX02035166.1:0-26593 GCA_001247695.2 Cymbomonas tetramitiformis | reverse complement strand
ATGGAGAGGGGCATAGCGCCGCATGGATGGAGAGGGGCATAGCGTCGCATGGATGGAGAGGGGCATAGCGGCGCATGGATGGAGAAGGATGGTATTGGCATCGCATGCGCCAACTCGCATCGGTTGAACATGCTCGGGGGAGTGACGTGGCAGCTGGCATCGGTAGAATATCCTCGGGGGAGTGACGGCGCGGTGGGACTCGGATTGCTGCAGACAAAGGTGAAGAGTCTACACTCAAGGCGGGCCACAACCATGCTGTCCAGCGCCCTGGAGCGTCAGAAAGTCTGGGTGACCAGCGCAACCTCCGCCAACACGGCAAGCCCCCCTCCGCCCTTCCCACACCTCGTCATCCAACCCCATGGTGGAAAGTAGGCTGTCAATATTCCTACCGTCCGCAAATCCGCCCTGCGCAACCACTCTGCAAGCCTGCTTGCCTCAGCAAAGATCCGAGCTCAGGATGCAGGCAAATGCAGGCAAATGCGTGTGTAAGGAGTACTGGACCGCCCATGGATGTGCGCATGCATCCCCTTGTGACACCGGCTGGCTTGCATTTGGTGGCCCTCACCAGTCCTCACCTCCTGCCCCCCACCATATTCTGCCCGCCGCCAGAAACTCGCCATTCCAGCAACGCCGTACGCCACGCTGCCCCTGATCACAGCGCACCTGGGTGTTTGCAAACAGATTAACAATATACGGAAGAAGCTCGTGGCCAGTCCAGATGGTTCCTCCAAGGTGTGCTCTCCCGCAGGCTGTATTTTTTTTGCAGGCACCTGCTTCATCCTACCCAGGCATACTGGGGCCCGCAAGCAGACTCGGGGAGGGGGCTTGCCCAGGCACAGCAGGGGGCTACCCAGGCACACTCGGGGGCTTGCCCAGGCACACTAGGGGGGCTTGCCAGGCACACTCGGGGGGCTTGCCCAGGCACACTCGGGGGGCTTGCCCAGGCACACTCGGGGGGGGCTTGCCTGAGAGCCTACAATTTGCTAGACACCTTGCCACTCACCTGCTGGGAAGCGCGGAAGCTTAAGGGGGTGCGCTGGAGTGGTGCGCGCGGCATGGTCCCGGCGGCATGCTCCGGGGCTCCGGTGGATCCAAATGAAGTTATTATCCGACCGAGATGTATCGCATTTAGTATCGCTGCGTTACTTGCTTTCCTGCAGCGCCAGCGCGGTCCTGGGCGGGTGCGGGCGCCGTGGGTGGGGCAGGCTGAACTTGGACGGGTGCGTGGGGCGCGGGGGCAGGCTGATCTTGAGCCGGTGCGTGGGGCGCAGGGGGCAGGCTGATCTTGGACGGGTGCGGGGAGCAGCGGGGGCAGGCTGATGTTGGGCGGGTGCGCGTGGGCGCGGGGGGAGTGGCTGATCTTGGGCGGAGTGCGGGAACGCGGGGGTCAGCCTGATCCTGGGGGCAGGCTGATCTTGGGCGGGTGCGGGGGCCGCGGGGGGGCAGGCTGCGGAGAGCAAGCACATACAGCAGCTGGACTCACAGCTGAAGGAGATCGGCGAGATGGCCACCGAGATGAATGATTCGGAGGAGCTCAAGGTTCAGGTGTGCGTCCTCCTCTTAGCACAAGATTCAGGTGCGCATCCTTCGCTTAGATCAAGGTTCAGGTGCGCCCCCTCAGCTTGTATCAAGGTTCAGGTGTGTGTCCTCCTCTTAGCTCAAGGTTCAGGTGTGCGCTCCTCTCGCAGATCAAGGTTCAGGTGTGCCTCCTTCGCTTAGATCAAGGTTCAAGTGCGCCTCCTTCGCTTAGATCAAGGTTCAGGTGCGCTCCTTCTCGCTTAGCTCAAGGTTCAGGTGCGTGTCCTCCTCTTAGCTCAAGGTTCAAAGCGCCCTCCTTCGCTTTGTGAACAAGTTTCAGTGCGTTTCTCCCTAGCTCAAGGTCTCACGTGCGCCTCCCGCTTAGATCTGTCTCAAAGCTCTCCTTCTCGCGGGATCAAGGTCTGGTGCGCCTCCTTCACGGGATCAAGGTTCAGGTGCGCGCCCCTTCCTTAGATCAAGGTTCAGGTGCACCTACTCTCGCTTGTAGACTGCTGGGTTCACGTGCGCCTCCTTCTGTGCTTAGATCAAGGTTCAGGTGGCGCTCCTTCGCTTAGCTCAAGGTTCAGGTGCGTGTCCTCCTTAGATCAAGCCTCCCAGCGCGCCTCCTTCGCTGGATCAAGGTTCAGGTGCGCTCCTTCGCTTATATCAAGGTTCAGGTGCGCCTCCTTCGCTTAGATTAAGGTTCAGGTGCGCCTCCTTCGCTTAGATCAAGGTTCAGGTGCGCCTCCTTCGCTTAAATCAAGGTTCGGGTGCGTGTCCTCCTCCTGCGCTCGCGCGCCCGACTAAGCGAGCAGCGAGCGCTGGAAGCTAAGCGGCGGTGGTGGGCGCGGCGTGTTGTGGTTTGCGGCGTTTGTGGTGACAGATGGCAGTGGAGGCGAGCAACCAGCTGTGTGTGGCGGAGCAGAGGCTGGCGAAGCTGAAGAACGAGCACTCCATGCGTGTGGAGGACTGTACCGAGCCGCGCGAGGGTGATGACCGTGCCGACCCGCGCGAGGCGGAGGACCGTGCCAAGCCGGGCGAGGGGGAGGACCGCGCCAAGCCGGGCGAGGGGGAGGACCGTGCCAAGCCGGGCGAGGGGGAGGACCGCGCCGAGCCGCGCGAGGGGGAGGACCGCGCCGAGCCGCGCGAGGGGGAAGCGGCGGCGGACGACAAAGGCAAGCGCGGCGAGACGAGGGACCCGAGCACGCGCAAGAAAACAATGGACATCGTGCACCTCATCGACGCGTTCTTTGACCTTGTGACCGACAGCAACAAAGTGTTGCGGTGGGCAGTCCTGGATGGCCGCCTCCCCCCTCTTCCGCAGCTTCCCCCATACGCTTTCATCGAGTTGAAACCGAGGGTGATGACAGTGACACGGGTCGGCCACAGGGTGTGCGAGCTCCTGGCTCTATTCATGACGGCAAGGCAGAGGAGCGCAGGAGGGGGGGTAGGGGGGCTAGGGGGAGATGCTGACGGGGAAACATGGGCGAATGGTGCGGGCTTGCACAGTAAGGAGAGGCAAGCTGGCGATGGAAAGACCACAAAAGAGTCGGAGGTGATTCTGAAAAGTCTGGTGACCGAAATCGAGCTGTTCGCTGTCCAAACCAGGATGCTCGACGATGAGAGCATCACCACCACCGATAAGAATATGCTGCAGATTGTGCTGCTCCGCCAGCACTCCTCCCCGCCTGCTTCACCATGCCAGAATACAAAGATGAGAGGAATACGGGCAGGAAGAGGGGGGGCTTAGCTGGGTTCTGCAGGATGAGAAAGATGAGGGTGAAGCTTCTGGTTTGGAGGTGGCGTTAGGGAGGTGGTCCCGGCAGCGCCCTGACAGACTCGGATAGGAAAGGCGTCCGTGCGGAGAAGAGCGTTCCATGTGTTCCTGACGTGGCGGCCGGTGTCCGGATGGGCGGTGCCGGCAGGTGAACACGCAGATCCAGGATACAAAGGAAACCATCGAGAGGACCGTTGCCGCCATGGATATGGTGACTCCCTTGTTGCCCCTGCTGCTCCGTCAGATTGGCTCAGAGGTGTGCTGCTCCGTTAGATTGACTCAGAGGTCTGCTGATCCGTTAGATTGACTCAGAGGTCTGCTGATCCGTCAGATTGACTCAGAGGTCTGCGCTTGTGCCAACCCCACTTTGGGCCTCCGCTCCTCCCTCTCCGAGATGTGTTCCGTCTCCACGATGTTTTCTGAGTCCGAGCGTGGTGTGGCGAGTGTTGTCGGGTGCTTCAGAAATCCTCCGAGATGAAGGAGAAGGCGATCTCGATGAAGCAGACCTCGGACAGCGTGATGTCACTGCTGGACACAGGCATACCTGCCTTGGCGGAGGAGGACGTGATGGAAGGAGTGAAGGCCACCGCCACAGCGGCCAGCACTCACAGCGAGTTGGTTCTAATCGCTGAGCAGCAGGTGCTCTCTGCTCACGCCAAACTCTGTAGTTTCATCATCACAACGGGCGACACACAGCGGACACGAGAGGCTGTTCTGCTCGGGATGACCGGAGCGCGCATGACGCCACTGCGGGGCGGATGGGGATGTGGAGGAGGGTAGCGGCATGCGGTACTGCTGCTTGGGTTGGGGTGGTATGTTTGGGTCGGGTGGGTCATGATGCCGTTGATCGATAGGCCTTGACCGCCAGTTTCGCTGCCTTTGCGGTTGATTTCTCTCTGCGCCGCCTCGCGAACCCCTCAGTGCCTCCCGGGTCCCTGGCAAGGGTTGAGCTCTCGAATCACGTGTGAACAGTCGGTGAGGGGGGCGTGGTGGGGCGACGGAGGGCATCTGGCGCAGAGCCAGATGAAGCTCAAGGAAATCGCGCACTTCGGCAAGAACAAGGTGAGCACCGCCATATGTGCCTGGAGCCTCTGGACATGTGCCTGGCCCCCCTCAACATGCCCCGAGGGTCCGGGGAAGGGTGGATACAGAGCCCAGCACAGCGGCTGCCGGGAGCGCCCCCGGAGCGGCCGTGAGCGCCTCGTGCTGTTCGGAGCCCTCCAGGGGTTGCCGTGCAGACTGCAGGCTGGGGAGCAGCGGCCCTGCGGCCTGAGTGCTGGTTGCTTGTTGCTTGCCACGTGCACCGCGCCCAGCATCACACGGCGCATCACTCCGAGTGGCGCCGTGGCGTAAGCGCAATCGGAAGTTTTTCATTTCGCAGCCTTCCCTCGGGCGGCCCTCATCACGACCTCTCCTCACCCCCTTGAGGTGTCTCCTCAGATCCAGAGGGCGGCCGCGGTGGCGCAGGGGTGGGCGAAGGTGCGGGCGACGCGGGCCCTACTGGGGGGCAAGCTGGGGGGCAAGCTCGGTGGCGAGCCCCCCGCGCAGGGCGGACTGAGCGCCATCCACGAGCTCCGGCAGTCGGGCTTGAGAGCGCACCTCCAGGCAAGCGCCCCCTGCACGCTCTGCAGCGCAACTCACCCCTTGCCCACGCGGTGCTGAGGGCTCCAAGCAGGGCTATGTGAAGCTCACGGCGGGCACCGGCCATGCTCGAGGGCGGTGCGGAGGCCGCCAGGACTGCCTCGAGGCGTCCCGCAAGCTGGTGACCGGTGCAGGGCTGCCTCGAGGCTTCCCGCAAGCTGGTGACCGGTGCGGGGCTGCCTCGAGGCTTCCCGCAAGCTGGTGACCGGTGCAGGGCTGCCTCGGGGCGTCCCGCAAGCTGGTGACCGGTGCAGGGCTGTCGGGTTTGCGCTGTGCCAGGATGAGCAGAAGGAAGCCGAGGTCTATGAGGCCTTGGCGCAGGAGATAGGGGAGTTGCGCGTGGATATCGGGTGCCAGTGTAACCCGCCAGCCAAGTATGCACCTGACGTGGCGCCTTCTCTCCTTGCCTTGCCCTCTGCGTCTCCCGCTCTATGGGGTACGTTGAGCGCTGCATGGCGGTGTGCCGGTTATTGACCTTTTGATTGGCTGCCGATGGAGCGCCGCCCACTTCTGCCTGTGAGCTGCATCTGATAGCCATTCTGCTCTATTGAAATGAGCGCTTCAAGCCCTACAACAGGGCAGGAGAGGCGCCCCCACAACAGGGCAGGAGAGGCGCCCTTGGGCCGCGAGCGAGCTGTAAGGAACGGGTTTTTGCTGATGGCTGCGCGCAGGGGTAGTGGGCGGAGTGTACCTGAGGTGCCAAGAAAGTGGTCCAGGCAGCTGCATCCTGTGAGCAATAATGAGTTTGAGGTGAATCTGCCCAGAATCAGCCGCGATGCCGCCTCAGGGGGGTCGGACCTAGGCGGCGCTAAAAAAGGCATGACTTGGGACAGCGTTGAGGCGGTGTTCGGAGACCCGACGCGCCGGATCCATACACCCCCGCACGTGCACAACATCCATTGCAAGAGCGAGAAGGAAGGCTTGTCTCATCTGGACGAGGTGCATTCCCCCCTGGCGGCTGCGCCCCTGCGCCCCACCACTTCACCTCTTTCCACTTTCCACCTTTTTCCCCCGCTTAGCGCCCTCCCTACCGCCCGCCGGCCTCTCCTGCGTGCCCTTGCTGGCTGGTCAGTCGAGGCGTATCCGCCGTCGCCGCGACCTACCCAAAGTCCTTTCGGATCGCAAGCTCGACCCCCCTTGCTTGAGCATTTCGCCCTCGGCTCTCAGAGCAAGGGGCCACTGTTGCCTCTGTGCAAATTGGCTGGGGCGTGAGAATGCAGCAAAGTATATACTTGAGTAAATTCGCATGCTTGTCTCGAATGCAGCAAAGTATATGCTTGAGTAGATTCGCATGCTTGGCTATAATGCAGCAAAGTATATACCTGAGTAGATGCGCATGCTTGTCTCGAATGCAGCAAAGTATATACCTGAGTAGATGCTCATGCTTGGCTCGTCACCTCTCCGGTGCACCTGCAGGAGGAGGCACTCGAGGCGGCGCTGTGGTCGCTGGCCAAGGTCCACGTTTCGTTAAGTCGCGTAGCGCGCGCCACTCAGCATAACGGCACTTCAGTGGCTGGCGGTGAGCTGCCACACGTTCCCCCGCCTCCGCGGAATGCGTCACTTGCGAATGTCCATGCGTCACTTGCAACGTGTAATTTAGAGCTGCATTTTTCTGTCACAGTCGCAGATATGGACGGCAACAGCTGTCAGGGGCGGTGTGGGAATAGTGATGAGGTGGGTGCCAGGACGAAAGGGTCTCGTGATTGGTGGAGAAGAGGCCAGCAGTTGTCGGCAAGTGGCGTGGATTCTGAGAACAGGGCGAGGGGGAAGGTGCAGTGGGGCGGTGGGCCCACCACAGAGGCTTCCCGCGCTCCGGGGGCGAGGCAGGTGACGGGGGCTAGGCAGGTGACGGGGGGTGAGGTAGGTGTGACGCACCCGTCGTGATGAGCATGAGCTTGGCTAGCAGGCAGCGGAAACGTGTGGGCCGATCGGTGGTGCTGTGAGGGATCTGTCCGTCCGACTGTCCACGCTTTAGAGTGGATCGAGTTTGATAGCTCTCTAGGCGTGGAAGCGGAGCGGGGCCGCATCAGAGAGCTGTGTAGAACACGCCACAGATATTTGTGAATGAAGAATGGCGTAGGCGACGCGACCTGTGTGGCGACTGCCGCGGACCGAGGCTTTCCTGCCGAGGGAGTCTGGGAGAGGGGCGCGGCAGGCCCTCATAGTGGGGGGAGATGCGGCTGGGCGCAGGCAACGCGGAAGACAGCGACGAAGAAATGGACGAGAACACGCTGCGGGCTCTCCTGGAGGAGCTGAGAGACATCTGGGAGCACTCAAGAGCCGCGGTGGAGGAGTGCGGGGCGAGCAACGCCGTGCTGGTGCTGCTGCAGGGCCTCCAGGCTGCCACGGAGCGCCTGGCAGTATGCGTGGAGTCGGCCATCGAGGATTCCCTTCCCATTTCCCTGAGCGTCGTTGCACCACCCCTCAGCCCCGATGACCTGGAGGCCCTAAGGCGCGAATCGGTGGACGCGCATATTCAGGCCCAGCTCTCATCCTCTAGCACCCATTCTTCGGAGGCCCCACTGCCGACAGATGACGAGGCGAGCATGGCTGCAGCCGCGGCTGAGGCGGCCGCCGCCGTGACGCTCAAAGATGAGGTGGAGGCTCTACGGACAGACATCGATTTTGTCAATTTTCATAACAGGATCCTCGAAGATGAGCTGCAGGAGGTACAAATGGACCCCCCTTGCGCCCCCCGAGATCTGAGCAACGGGCACACCTTGACGCCACCTAATGCCGATGCTCTACGCTTGGCTGCCTGCAGTGTGGACCCGCAAGCCTCTGGTGATTTTCGCAGGGGGCGCCTTGGTTTGCCGCGGAGCCCTCCCCATGGATGGGCGCCCGGGCTCCGGCGCGGATCAGTGTGCTGAGCGAGCAGGAGGCTGGCCCGGGCGCTGCAGGCGCGGGCGCTTCTGGCACAGCACGAGCAGAGCATGCAGAGCCACGCTGGTATGTTGGCGGAGCTGCAGGCTGGGGTGCCGCTCACGGTGCCTGAGCCCGAACTCGAGAAACTCGAGCTGCTCAGCAACTACGTTGCAGACCGGCCGTCACTGCAGGCGATTTTAGGGCCCCTCACGCAGAGCCTGTGGGGCATCCTGCCCCCACCCGAACTCTCTGACTCGGACTACACCAGCTCTGACGGGTGCGTGTCTGCACGTGACCCGAAGGGACCCTCCCTGGGCCCCGGCCAATCAGCGGTCTCGCAGTTGTGAGGCGGGCGGCCCGGAGGAGGAAAGGCTTGGCGTTTGCGCACAGGGAGGGGAGTGGCACCCTCGGATGGCAAAATCCCGGGGGTAGCTCTAGGCTCTTGAGGGCCCCGGGCCATCCAACGGTGCAGCTCTTGGCTCTTGAGGGCCCTGGGCCATCCAACGGTGCAGCTCTTGGCTCTTGAGGGCCCCGGGCCATCCAACGGTGCAGCTCTTGGCTCTTGAGGGCCCGGGCCATCCGACGGTGCAGCTCCTGGCTCTTGAGGGCCCCTGGCCATCTAACGGTGCAGCTCCTGGCTCTTGAGGGCCCCGGGCCATCCAACGGTGCAGCTCTTGGCTCTTGAGGGCCCCGGGCCATCCAACGGTGCAGCTCTTGGCTCTTGAGGGCCCTGGGCCATCCAACGGTGCAGGCTTGCCACTGCTTTAGTTTGAGATCAATTAGCTCGCTTCCTTGCCGCATGCGTTGGGGGATTGAGGTGATGTGCTGGGCTGATGGGTGCTTGAGCTCGCCCACCTCGCAGGTCCTCATACAGCAGCGGAAGTTATAGCGATAGTGACAGCTTTAGCTCCCATAGTGACGGCAGCAGCCGTAGCCGCAGCCGCAGCCGCGGTCTGGATGACGTTGAAGAGAATGAAGGGCAGCGCAACAGTAACAGCAGCCGCAGCCGCAGCCCAGAATTTTGTGAGGTGGAGCGTGCAGCGGCGGGGGAGGGGCCGGAGACCCTGGAGGTGGAGCGTGTAGCGGCGGGGGAGAGGCCGGAGACCTCGGGGTCAGCAACGTCCAGGCAAAGGGTTTCCCGGTCACGCCGGTCATCTAGATCAACCATGGTTGGAAGCAGGGGAGACGCACAGGCCGTCGATTCAGACATCGGCTTAAAGCGAGGTGAGGGATCTAGGCGGCGCGAAGGAGGCGGTGAAGCGGATCCCCCAGACGAGCAGGGAGATGGGCGGGAGACGCCGCGGGGGGAGTCGCAGGCGGCACGGGAACACCGGGCAGGCGACGAGCAGGCTGGAGAGGTGATATCTCGGGAAACATCCAAGGCTGTACGGGTAGAACGGAGAGGGAGCCGCACGGAGGGGAGCGCGCCCCCTCGAAGGAGGCGCAGCAGCATGCGGAGGTCCCAGGCTGATGCGAAGGGTCAGACCGGGAAAGCCGCCCCAGCCCCCACAGAAGCCGCCCCAGCACCCACAGCACCCACAGAAGCCGCCCCAGCACCCACAGCCGCCCCAGCACCCACAGCCGCCTCAGCACCCACAGCAGCCGCCCCAGCACCCACAGAAGCCGCCCCAGGACCCACGGGAGCCGCCCCAGCACCCACAGAAGCCGCCCCAGCACCCACAGAAGCCCAGCACCCACAGAAGCCGCCCAAGGACCCACAGAAGCCGCCCCAGTACCCACGGGAGCCGCCCCGTCCCGCACGGACGCCGCGGCAGCCCACAGGGAGTCCACCAGGTCCGCCCCTGCTCTGTCTTTCTTTCCCGGCTCGCGTGTGGACCGTCGCCGCAGAGTATGACGCATCATTCATGGCCGTCTCTCATAACGTGGTGGGCACGCAGCCGTAGCCATGACAGTGTCAGGAAGTGCTGTGTGTTGACAGCAGCGGCTGAACCAACGTGTGAGAGGTTTGCCATGCACCGTGCCAGGCCTCGGTTCTCGGTCAAGTTGAAAGAGAAGCATGCTCGTTGAGTGGATTATAGTCGTAAGAGGCTCGGAGGAAGGGGAGGTTGCCGGAGCAGAGCTGAGCCGGAGCAAGATCGCCGTCAAAGAAGTGAACGAGATGAGAGGCACCACGGCAAGAGGCATCGGCAGAACCAGCATCGGCGCAGCCAGCATCGGCGTGAAACCGATACCGAGGTGGATTTGCACGAGGGGGCTGCCAACACAGTGACAAGGAGAGGATTGTGGGGGAAGGTGAGAGGCTTGAAGGCTATGTTGACGAGCGAATCGAGGCACCGCCGCCATCGCAAGAGCATGAAGCGGGGAGCCAAGAACTGGTACAGCTTGAGGCACCGGCAGCACGAAAGCTCAAAGAGGAGAAGAGGAGAGGGTCACCACTCCGACAGCGCGGCGCGCCGCGTTGTGGACAAAATGTACTTCGCTGGCCCTCCCTGGAGCGATCGGCCTGCCCTCAATGCGCTGCCTGCTGGGTCTTGTGTGCGTGGATGTGGCACCCTCCCGGCGGCCCAAGCCTGTCTCGAACCCGGCGAGGGCACTTCCGCCCAGCACAATCGTATCATTGCATTATGTGAGTCCCTCTTTGAAATCGATCTCCGGAATCAACGATTTCCATCACCCCGCGCACAGGGCCGCACGGGCTCCTGCCGATTGCCCAATCGTTGTGCACGGCGAGAGAGCCGCGGCAGGTGCCGTAGCGCTGGGTGGGTTTCACACGGAGCCTGGCCGCAGGGCAAAGGGGGGAGTGACGGCGGGTGAGAGCGTGCCGCCGAGGAGCCTGGTGGTGGTGTGAGGCGGAGCGCGCACGCGACTGCCGCAGGCGGAGGCACAAGTCGGACCGGCGAGCTGAGGCGAAGGAAGACCCTGAGCTGAAGATGCTGGCAACGAACACGGTTGCTGCGATCACGACGGCCGTTCCAGCAGACCTTGCCACCGCCTTGACGAGCGAGGCACTCCAGAAGGTGCCCCGGGGACGAGCGGGTCTGTGGGAGTCGCGGGGGCTCGCCACGGCCGCCTGCATATTTTACGCTGGATCCGGCGGCGCACCTTGCATGTTGGAAGAGTCGCTTCCATCGGCTCGGTCTCCATTCTCGAGACGGAGCGAGATGTTGAATACCTCCGGCTGGCTTTGAGGGTGTGCACGAGCGCTCACCAAAAATTAGATGTTGCGCACAAATGAGGGCCGTTGAATCCTCACGGCTGGCGTTATGGGTGGCCACGGTACTCGCCTGGGATTCGTGTGAGGTCTCGCGTGAGGTCTGACCGCCCGCCTTGCAATGGTGACTGCTTGCGCTTCAATGACCACTGAGTCCTTGAAGCTGACTTCGCAGGCGGCCAAGGTCCTCGCCTCGGACTCGCATACATTCAAGGCCCTCGAGCCGGTGCTGCAGGTAGGTCTTTGCATCCTTACACACCTCCCCTGCACCCCAGCCCTTCGCCCGTCTCTCCGAAAGCGTCCCTGCGGCGTGAAGGTTCTCATTGCAGTGGGCAGCTCTCGGGAGCGAGGCCGGCCGCACTGGAGATGACCGGAGGAGCGGAGTCAGCTTGGAGGTGCCAACAGGCGATGGGAAATGGGAAAGACGATGAGAGAATGAGGAAACGTGAGAATGGGAATGAGAAGAATGAGAAGGAAACATGAGAATGCGGATGAGATGGGAATGCGACAATTGAGAAGGGAAAATGAGAACGAGAAAAGTGGGAAGGAAAATGAGAACGAGATCGAGATTGAGATGGGAATGCAAAGAATGAGAATGCAAAGAATGTGAAACAGCGGCACATTTCAAGCAGTGTTGGGGTTTTTATGTTCGGGGTTCAGGTTTAATGTATGTAGAGGACCGAACCAAATTCGCTGACCTGTGAGGGAGAAGGGCTTGCCGTGCTAGTGCTGGGCTGCGGCCTCTGCGGATGTGCCGTCAGTTCCACGGGACGCCTATGCAGATATCAGTGGCCCGCGGCATGGACCTTGACAGTGACGCACCTTGAGGGGTGGCTGGCAGCAACGCAGCCTCTCCACGGCTGGTGATTGATCGGTGCGTGAGGCGCGGCTGGAGGGGTCCACAGTGTCTGGTGAATGTGGTGGAGACCTTCAAGGAGAGTGCCGCCTCCCGGGAAGTGGAGAAGGGCCAGCAAGTGGACCACACCGCGGCCATTCATCGGTGAGTGCCCAGCTGCCCCATGCACAATGCGCCATGTAGCACCCGCTGCGCTACAGACACCTACACACTGGCAGTCATCCTAGGTGTAGGTGTCTGTGGCGGCAAGGTGGCCTCGAATGCATGGAAACAATTCGCCGCGGCCACCATGACCGATGAATCGCCCAGCATGTCATTGATCGAAGTGGGTGTATTGTACGAACTGATGATAGGCCCGAAAATAGTCCATAATTTCGAGCTCGCAGGCGAATATGATCGTTCGAAAAACAACTTCCACTTACAGCTTAACGTCAAAAGTACAGAAGTGTTTAAGCGAGATATACTCAGGATCTGCCGCCAGCGTTCTTAGAATTGTACGGTCACCAGAGACGGTCTCTGGTGATGCACTCTTTACGCTCTCTGCAATGCCCGAGCTAAATTTTCCGAAGGGTCATTGGAGCATCTTCGTTCTCATAGGAGCACCCTCGGCGCCCGAGGAGGCTCTGTGGGCAGGCAGCTGCCACGTGGACGCGGGTGCAGGAGAGACGGCCCTGAGTGACCTGCGGGAGGCGCTGCGCGGTGGCGGCAGGACGGTGGAGTGCGCGGCGGAGTGGAAGAAGGTTCGGCTGATGCAGCGAACGTGTGAGGCGAGCTTCCAGATCCTCGCGGATACCTTCCGCGGCCTGATGTTCCAGATGCGCTCCACGCAAGCCTCCCCCAACATCGGTCGCAACAACCTCTCCTTCATCGTGGCCGCGGCGCGCAAGTTCCAGCGGCGCATGGAGGACTTCGGCTCGCAGATCTTCCGCGTGCGTCCACCTCAGCCAAATCCCCATTCAACCCCGCGCACGGCTCGGCACTGCAGTTTGATTCGTTTCGGGCCGACGTCTGCGAGCGGGGCGGAGCAGCGCTAAATGCCGTGGGCACGCCAGGGGGGGCCTCAAGGCGGCGCCCCAAGCTTTCGCGCAGTCTCTATCTCATGGAAGCGTGCCCGCCCACCCCTAGAACCCGCCTGACAACCGCGGTGGCTTGCCTCTCCGGGCTGGGCGCAGTGAGGCGCGGCGCCCCCGCAGCTGTAGGGGACGCTCTGCGGCTTCCGGCAGTCATCCTCGCCGCCCCCTTCGCGCCCCTTCCTTCCCCTTGCCCTCCGGGGGCGTCTCTGCTCTGTGCGCTTGACTTGTACGACGAGGCGTGCCAACGGGCGGGTTGCGGTGCGTTCGCAGGTGGACGAAAGAACCGTCGAGGTGGTGACCTCAACGGAGAAGGAGCTGAAGCATGCTCTGGGGATTGGGCAGAGCCAGGCAGGGCCCGGGGCATCGGAGGAGGAGAGCCGGGTGGTCTCTCTGTTCCAGGTCCTGGAAGGTCGCAGCAAGTTCCACTCGGACGTGCTGCCCATCGTGCGTGACGTGCTGAACCACCTCTGCGCCGTGCATGGCGTGGAGGCGATGCTGACCCACCTCGTGCCCAACCCGAAGGTGATGATCACCTCCATTTTGGAGGCGGAGACCGTGAACTACAACGAGTTCCTCTTCACCGTGGATGTCATCACGGCGGGTTTCCCCAGCGCCGCACAGGTCAGCGCCCGCCTGCCGCCAGGCATCCGGCTGTAGCGGCGCAGTCCGCTCTGGCGATATCGTATCGATATTGGCACATGCGGAGGACGTCGCATGCAGAGTGGCCGCAGCAAGGGTCTCGAATCTGGGTGCCGGAGTGCGGTGCAGGTGCGCCAGGAGCTGCCGGAGGATACCGAGCAGATGGAGTACCGCGCCTGCAACGCGGCCGCTCGCCTCGATGAGACACAACCGGACGGCAGAATCCGAGCCGTGCTTCCCATAATTCTTCCCTTGGACTGCCCGCTGCGTACCCATGGCCAGTGCTGGGGTGCCCTCACGCTCATCATCCCTGAGGTCCTCTCCCCCCCTTTACCCATCCCTCCCCTTTCGGATTGTTGAGGCTGTGTGTGCGGTTTGTGTCCCGGTTTTTGCACAATAGTCAAGGGTGATCCAGACCTCCGCGGCTGCGGTGGCAGGGCTCGACCGTTGTAATTCCGTAACCTGCTTGTCGGCGTGCGTCCTCTGGGCTCGGATTGAACATGCTTGGGGATGGGGGGCAAAGCAGAAGAGCAAGGAAGCCAGCCAGGCCTACCAGGACGCGGTGCATGTGGGGCTGACGCGGGCCCTCATCGCCACAAACCGGCGCCTCGAGGAGACCATCACGGGGATGATCCCCACAGGCTCGAAGCAGGTGGGCCAGCCTGAGGGCCTGGAGGCCCAGCCCGTGATCGAGGAGGAGGAGGAGCGCGCGCAGGAGCTGCAGCGGTGCCTCGACACGCGGAAGCAGATCGAGCAGATCTTCGTAATGAGCCGCGACGTGAAGTTCCAGCTCCAGGACCTGCGCCGCATTGTCCGCCCGACCTTTACCATGGTACCTAGCTCCTCCCCGACCTCCCGGGCAGAGAGCCGGCTTCATTCTTCTACCCACACCCGAGACCGCAGAGGCAGGGCGGTGCTCCGCGGGCCAGGCGCCTCCGCTGATCTCTCACCTCGAGGGTGTCGCCACGGTTCCAGGTGGCGGTGGTGACCATCACCACGATTCTGGTGGGGGAGTTCCAAGTGGTGGGCTACCTCAACACGGAGTTCTCTGTGAGTGATAACCCGAACGCTATCAAGCCGCTGTGGGACGTCATCAAGCCGTTAACAAGCGGTGGGTTTGCCATCCCCCCTCGCCCCTCCCTCTGTGTCATGCATGTCAACCCCCTCTATCCCCTCACCCAGGCCCATCGCTCACCAGTCGTTGGCCATACCATCAGCTGCGTGTGCAGCTGACCTGTCCCCATCGGCTATGCGGCTGTCTCCGCCTCGCCTTGCGCTATGAGGCGCCTCAGCTAAGACACAAGGCCCGGCAGCAAGCGCGCAGCGGCAGCCGTGGCTGCATGCTATCGAGCCCGTGGCCTCACGTCCTGAGCTTCGAGCGAACGTTCCACGCGCCCACGGGAGGGTTCCATGTGGGTCACGCGATGTGGGCCGTCCGCTCTCCTGCTTCTGCTTGATCCAAAGGCACTGAGAGCGGGACATGCGCACAGGGGGTGTGCGAAATCGAGGAGGGCTGATTCGACGCATGAAGGAGTTCCAAACCAGTGCTACCAAACCGGGCGTCCCGATGCACATTTACAGCATATGCCAGGCTCTGCACCTGAAGATCACCAGCGATAGTGCGCACCCGCCGCAGCATCCACCAGCCGTCACCGCAGTGCTCGCACTGGCTGCTTGCCCCTCATCAGAGCTGAGGGCAATTTGCCCCTAGTACGGAATCTGCAGCACGGGCATCTTCCCGGCGACCCCGCAGAGGGCGCTCACCGCCATTCAGAGGCTCGGCAGGGGGCAGGGGCAGGGGGTAGGGGGCAGGGTGCTTGAGAGCCATAGATATGCGATAGAGTCTGCATCAACTCCCTGGCTTCGGATACAGTCGTCTCCTTCATGTTTGGAATGCAAAAGGCTTTGCGTGCGTCCGTCTGCATCCGGTGTCTCATGCGTTAAAGGCGGAGTAGCCGAGGGGCCTCTCCGGGGTGAGAGTGCTGCACAGCCGCGGCATGATGTCTTGTCTCTGATTCCTCTCCCTCCCTCCCTCCCTCCCTCCCTCCCTCCTCTGTTTAGCTTTCCTAAAGTTCCCTCTCCGTGACGCCTCGTTGTGTTCCCGCCCCGCGTGGTTTTGATATGGCAGAACCGGGCAAGATTGAAAATTGTCTCCGTAGAGTCAGCAAAATCTGATGATCAAAATTCATGCACAATTAATTATGATTGTTAGAGTATATTGACTCTGCGAAGATCGTGTTCACTGTTTCCCGGTGCTGTCGTGTTGTAGAGGCCGCGCCCGAAACGGGCGCTGTGAGTGCAGCCTGTTTGCAAACGGTAGGCAAGAGCCGGCAATCTGCACTTGAGCCATGTTTCCACCGACCCCTTGCGCCAGGCTCCTACCGAGGGCAATGCCTTGGGAAAAGTGGTCATCCACAATAGTGAATTTCGCGCAAATTTCGACAGTTAACTCTTTCCCGAGTCCGACGTCAGAAGATGCCGCATTTTTTGGGACACCTCGGTCCACGTCGGATCGGCTACCGATTTGCTCAGTTCGCTCGTGAGATTTGCCTTTGATTCGCTCGCGCGAGGCCAAATTTGGGCCGAAATGAAAACCCAATTCGGCAGTGACTCAATTCGCTCAGCTGACTGTACCTATTGAATATTCGATTCACACCCAACCAAAATTAGCGCTCGCAGACTCTGCCAGCAAAATTGGACTTTCGTAAGATACGGATATTTTATAATCCACGCCGTCCTAGCGAAAAAATCGGCTGCCAAATTTCGCATGAAACTCTCTAATGATCGCTCTGAGCGAGGGCGGCAGTCAGCAGGAGTTTGCGAATCCCCGCAGAAGAGACCACGAAATTGCAAAAACGCTTTTCAATCGCTGTCGAATGTGATGGTGGGAGTCCCGAAGCTATGGTGCTAGGGAGCGCACACCTGGGAGTCCAATGAGACAAGGTGATTATCCAACGAGGGGTGGCTATCTCCGAGCGGTGTGAACTGACAAGAGGATGGGCCGGATGCTGCTGTGTGAATTTTCCACAGTGCTGCGGAAGGCCCCGCGAGCTCTTGTATGTCTCCACCAATGGAACACCACCATCCTAGGTGCGGCCCTCTACACATGTCCTGCCTGGCAGTGAGTGCACTCTTTGCATGGAACTGTGACCGGCATGTAGATCATTCCGCGAGTATCCATCCATGCGGTTTGTTAACCGTTTCTGGCCCTCCGCATTCTGGATTTTCGGAATGTTATCGGCAGGCCTTGCTGACACTGAAGTTGGAGCGGAATGGACTCGGGGGCTGATGCAGCGGCAACCTCAAGCCTTCTGGCAGAGTCCCCTCCTAGTATGCCAACGGAGGTAGAGCGCCCCATATCGCATCGCCAAGCGCGCATCCCCGCATCTTCTTTGGATCCAGGTGCAGGGAATCGCCCCGCTCAACTTGAAGGCATAGCAATGACTGAAACGCAGATGTTGGAAGGTTTGTCATTCCAAGTTCCAAGGCCAGCATTCGTGAGGGTGGCTCCCCATATACTGGATGCAAAGCGACCTTCAAAGATAAAGCCACCTGATGGATCCAATCGCGTGCAGTTCCGTCGCAACCAGCTAGACCTGCTCTCCCCTCCAGCCATACAGTCAATCCGATCCAACCTCATTGGCAGCATGGAACCAATGATTACGCATCAAATATCAAGTCGAGGAAGCATGTTGAACCAACACAGCACCATAAGACTAGATGGACGGAGACAATCAATGCACATAAAGCACCAAAGACCTTGACAAAACACCAGCAGAGCTTATTCTTTGCATTATTATTATTATTGTAAATTAGACTAAAATCAGATAGGAAAATCTCAAGGAAAGTCGAGACCCAGTTGTTTTCGCCTTACAATGGTTTCGATCACTTCTCAACGCTGCACTACTACGTAAGTATCAGATAAAGGCTTTTACATTGTTAAAGTGCGCCACGTCAACAAGGACTTTGGGTGTCGAGATGAAAGAATGTGGAGGTGATGGCAATGCCGAATTTACTTGCTTTCGAGCGTAATTATGGAAGTATAGGGCTATAGGCTCGCACCCTAATGCTGAGCTATCCCGAGAATAAGGAATTTCTCAATCCAGTCCCGGCAAGGATCGGGTGTACAATTTGGTTGGAATAGAAAAGTGACAATCCTAGAATACAAATTTGAATTCTTAATTCTGGAATACAGATCTGCCTCAAAAATTCTTCCGCCTTTCAAGAATGATATTTTCCAAAATTCCCCCACTCGGGACTTGTGAACCACTTTGGTGAGGTGGCCTCACCAAAGTGGTTCATAAAATTCACACTGCTGTAACGCGTAATGCGCTGGGTATTCTGAATTATTTATGACGTTTTTGTATATAATTTATATTTGGGAACTACCGTTTTCCCGACACAACTGACATGGCAAGAGAAATCCAGCGCAGATGAATATGGCAGTTCGATTAAAATATTTTTCACGGCTGAAATCGCTCGAAAACCCATGATGTGTTAAGTACGACAGCCCGCCGCATTAAGCCCCCACTTAAATATTCTCTTTTCGTGATTATTACTGGTCATACGAGCCTGGAAAGGTCCAACGTCCAACTCTATAGCCGATGTGGCGCAACATCATTCACGCCTTGAATACATTACATGAATCATTAGACGGGCGAAATTCGGAACTATAATCGCATTCATCTGAACCGTGCACTGAAAATGTAGTAATATCTGCATTTAATCGTGCGTCCCCGCGAAAAAGTCGAAGTGGGGTACGCCACATCTCTTGGGTGGCATATGACTGCTTTTTTGTACGGTATGTCATTTTGAGACGCAAAAGATTTGGCTTGGTTTTTGACAGATTCACCTCTCGCATACGTATGATACTCGCAGTGTCACTGTCCCATTGTAAAGCAGATGTCGCTTTGAGCATTTTGCGATGTACAGATGCCATTTGTTAACTATGCAATTTCAACTTAACGCGGAACGCTCTCTCTCTCGCAGTGAGACCCCGTACAGCCAGGCGAAGATTTTTAAGATTACGTGTTCATCTCAGTAATATTGTCCTATCTAATATTATCACATATTTATACTGAGTCAGGGGGTATTCGCTTCGCAAAGAATGATGGCCCCTTTCACTACTTTTGGAAGTCGCGAAAACCCTAAGATCCCGCTCAAAATACCCACATGACCGCGCCGGCCCTTAGCGAGATTTTTGGTTGGCCATTCAGACCGTACGAATTAATATTGAAAGATAACACATATGAGATAATATTTTGGTAAGCCGTTCCCTCATCCGCAGCGCATACTTGCTTGCAAGCGAGCGCGCAGATGAGGGACGAAACCCTAGCGGAAACGTGGACGCGGTTGACATCCGCGTTTTTGCTAGGGCTGACAGCGCGCTATCAAATGCTCAAAACGTGTTCGTTATGCGAATATGATATGTGTGGTACGCTTGTGCTATGCATTGTGCTTTCATGCGGTGCGTATGTCGAGCCGTTCACTCGATGCGTGCCCAATGACCCCCTCCCTTGCGCGGCGTTCCAGATCCCAGATTATGCACGGATCTCGTGCGCGCAAAAAACATGTTGTTGGATCATTGTTCCTAACACACCTAAAAATAAGTATGCAAATGTGGATGCTTGCGGTGCATTGCTCAGACCTCTACATCAAGCTGCTGGACAGTGACTTACGGGTCCGTAAGTCACTGTCCAGCAGCTTGAGGTGAAGGTCTGAGCGAGAACAGGTGAGCGGATTGTGTTTTGTTCGACATGACGGAGGCTAGACACGTCATCATACCACGGATATGCGAATGGAAAATATAAAAATTGAATTTCACCAACAAATATTTTAGTGAATATAAACATTTGGTATATTCACTACATCGCGGCCTGGAAAAAAAAATGCTAAAAAAAAAAAAGGATTCCCACACGACTTGTATTTATTGGTCATAGAGACCACAGGCTTTCGCTGGAAGCGCTTTCGCGTTTTTTTGCTCTTTTCCCGATTTTCCCAATATTTCCCGATATACATATATCCCTTTGGCATCATTATGATAATAATTTTTCGAGGGACGGTATAAAATTTTCAGTCTGCATTTTAAAAATAAAATTGTAATTTTCTATTCTAGGATTGACACTTTTCTATTCCAAAATAATAATATTCCGGCAAGGATCTCGGGCGATGGTAAATTTTCGAGAAGCAAGTGTCTCGAAATGAGGTCAAGCAATCTGAACCTCTGCCCCTTATGATTTGGAACCTGGCCAAATTACCTACCTCTGACCTTTATCGTCTTGGCATCAAGTAAATTACTTTACCTACCCCTGACCTTTATAATCTTCACCCAAACCAAATTAGCTTACCTTAGTCAATCAGCAGCAGCAGCAGCAGCAAAGCTCGAATCCCAACGGGCGATACAGTCGAATGCTCCATCTCACGATCGCCAGACGCTAACGATGACAATGCCACAACAGTCGCGTGTATGTACCACGACGCCGCCCACGCGTTATGGCATGGCATGCTGGGAAGCAAAAAGCAAAGCACTGTCGCGCACATGATCCTGCGGTCATATGATGTAATGGCGATATCCATGTTAACATCGCATGGTAAATAATTGTGCTGTCCAAAAAGATCGGCGCCTAGTGGAGATCGCATATTTGTGATCGACAGCGCCTAGTACTTACCTTAGTTAATCAGCAGCAGCAGCAGCAAAGTTCGAATCCCAACGGGCGATACAGTCGAATGTTCCATCTCACGATCGCCAGACGCTAACGATGACAGTGCCACAACAGTCGCGTGTATGTACCACGACGCCACCCACGCGTTAGGGCATGGCATGCTGGGAAGCAAAAAGCGAAGCACTGTCGCGCACATGATCCTGCGGTCATATGATGTAATGGCGATATCCATGTTAACATCGCATGGTAATTAATCGTGCTGTCCAAAAGGATCGACGCCTAGTGGAGATCGCATATTTGTGATCGACAGCGCCTAGTACCTTACCTTACTTAATCAGCAGCAGCAGCAGCAGCGCGAATCCCAACGGGCGACACAGACGAACTTCCGATCTCACGATCGCCAGACGCTAACGATGACAGTGCCACTGCAGTCGCGTACATTTACCGCGACGCCACCCACGCGTTATGGCATGGCATGTTGGGATGCAAAAAGCGAAACACTGTCGCGCACATGATCCTACGGTCAGATGGCCTACTGTAGTGGAGATCTCTGTTTGAGATCGATCCGCCTAGTATATAGTAAACCTAAATGCGTGAAAGACGATAATAGCAGAGAGGTAGGTATTTCCAAGGATTGATAGCTGGAAGGGGGGCAGCGGTGCTATGGCCCAGGGGGGAGGGGTTCCGTACCCAGAGCGCTAGAATACCAGTTCTAGAGGACCTTACACGCCCTTGATTCCAAAAATTCTTGCGGTGTTATATGAAAAAGTCGGGAATAGTCGAAGGTGATTCGCGCGCATTGCGTGGCATAATAATATAACACGCGATGCATCCGCATCCCGGATCCCCGTGCCTCCCCCGGTACTCGTGATGGTGTTATTTTGTTGGGAGCACTTCCGCCCGTCCGCCGCGCCACTGATGGTGGTATCAGGGGACACTACTCCCGCCATGCTGCCCCCCCGTTCACCCCCGAGGCAAAATGCAACTCCTGGGCGGGGGGGGAGCTGACCCTCCAGCTCAGAGCGGAAGTATGGCTGAATTGTTTGTCATGTATCATAACTAACGTTACGATGTCCTGTATCTTCGCAAGTTTGCTGGTCGTGTTGATGTCGTTGGCGTAAACACATGTCTGTGAATAATCCGTACAATAACGATATCGAGCAACGCGTTGTCCCCCTGCTTGTAAGCAACTAAGAAGAAGCCGGAATGATGGTGCGGATCTATTGTAGAGAATCATTGGTGCTTTGGTGGTGTTTGAAGCAAATTCAAGGATATATGTGGGTGTAGGTGGCTGAATAGTATAAACAAGGTAACTGAAATAAGCTCCCGACTGAAAAGAATTAAACCAAAAATCAGGCATAATTTTAGGATTCGCAAGTCCTTCCTAAAGTTAGTCGCGTTGAGAACTTCCCTCGAACCGTTATTTTCGGGAATTCCCATTGTGTTTTTGTCCACTACCCTTCGGTACATGGGGATGTACCCAAGGGCCTTAGGTACATAACGATGTACCTAAGCCGTACAGAGCATATCAAGGCCCAAATCCGACGGTTTGTGCCCCTTGTAGAGACAAATGACCAATAGACACCCTCTTCTATCGATATTACGATCCAACATTCGTATCTGATCCGTACAATATACGCTCTGATGCAGTCAAAATCACTTTTTTGAAGAAAACAAAAAACCCCCAGGTCAAAATATATGTTTTCCCGTCATATTCGGCAAGCTCGGCATTTTTCTCTCTGCTATGGAAAGGGATGGCACGTACCCCCAAGAGGAAGCGCACCCACACGAATGCTGAGCATACTAGTTGTTGAGAGTGCAGAGGGCAAATGCCAGTGATGCCAGAAGGCAATTGTGATCGAGATATTAAGGGATACAGGACTATTTCTATATGAATATACATATTGCGTGAACGAGTAGGCGCAAGTGGATTAGCCCAGCCAAAATCGGGCTCGTAAGTGGCATGTTATGCTAATAATTGACAAGAGCCTTCATTGTGAGATGTGTTAAAATAATTTCCATACAAGTCTCTAATCCCACCTGATGAATATCGTTCACTCGTACGTGCGAAACCCTAAGGCGAAATATCGATTTCCGTGAATGCACATACTGTGGGATCAGTTATAGGTACCTACAAAGGCGTGTTGAGTGAAGGAGTGCTTGAGTGTTTAAGTGCAACCCCCTGAAATCACAACTACCCCAAGGGGTGTTAAATGCCATTGTAACAAATATGTATCGATATTCATCATTTAGCGGTCGTATACATGCATCAAACGCGATGTACCTAAGGGATGTACCTAAGATTTTCGGAGTTTTGAAAATGTACATTTTCTGGAAATTGTCAATACTGATGACATGCCTCGACTATCGTATTGAGCTAAATACCATTAACCAAATGCTTCAGGGCCAAAAGGGACATGTCAACAATGGCTGAAATAGGCCACACGACCCCGCGTCGAGAATTTGGCTCACCGCGGCATTAAAAGTACACGTATAGTTACCTAAGCGTGGGTAGTGGACATTTTCATCGCAATATAGTAGATTGGGGGAGGGGAGGAGCTTTGGAAGGTTTTGTTTTGGGCTAAACCCCCCTTTTTACCCTATGCTGTTATGGCATTTGGAATTTCTACGGCATGGTCGGCTAGACCGTTGCTTGTTAAGGTGCATATGAAGACATACGTGTTCGTGCTTGCAACCAAGTTCTGTTTGGCATTGTTAGGCACATTTTGAGCTATCGAATGCCTTGATAGGGGGTGTCTAAGGGGTCCAAATTGGCGTTTGTGGGGGGGTAAATCGATCGATTTAAATGTCGTTTAAGCGTGAGATAACTGCATGGGAGTTAAACGTCAGGGGTCATGGTTGCCTTACAGTACTTGGTGCTCTTGGCTGCATCTACTCATCAAGCTGCCAACAGATCGCAGCCGAGGAAGTGTTCCTGGATTTGTCATCGTCAAACCGAGCCGGGGTTTGCTATGCGCAGTAGTTCTCTCCTTGCCAGTTATAGAGTCGACATATTTTACACATTCCATAATTTATTCATTATATTATACAATCAGCAGTCCTTCCCGGCCAGTATTCCCATTCTTGCGCGTAGATGTAGAGTCAAAGACTCTTCTTGCATTGAACTCCGACAGGTCAACAGGTGATCATCGCATCGAATGTGCTCGAGGCAGTCAAAGTTGTTGGCACAACAGTAAAAGGCCACAGTCGTCAGCAGAGCGACCCCACATCCTATAGTAATGCTCATAAATTAAGGGGCAACGAAAAGCGGGCGTGGTGTCGCCAAGACCGCCCGAACCTGTCGCTCGCGCATGCGCGCATGTCACCTCGGTTCCATAGAAGGTGTGGCAGTGCGCGAGGCAGCTCGGCTGCTCCCATAACATGGTGAGTAGACCGGTTTCAATAAAGTGAGACATTCACTGGGTAGGGATTCTCAAGGGCTCAAGGTCTCAAGCAGCTCAAGTAGTCAAGTAGACTAGTGACACAATAACGGTGTTACCTGCGACCAGACCGGCCCAGTGACCAGTTCTCCTTTTGCCTACCTCATGGACCCTGCGTTGATGAAGTGGGGCGCCCGAAAGTCGCGCGTGAAGGTGACTCCCGAATTTTTCCAAAACCGCCTTATTTTTAATTCTGGAAAATCGGAATTAATTTTACCCAATATGCGTCGAAATTGGGAAAATGCCGTGGAGGTCAGAATAGGGGTGTTTCTGGGGGGTGATCGATGCCTATCGACTAACCATTATATGTCCCCAATATTCCAATTCCAAATCATACGACTTTCTGATTTTTAAAAAAATCGGCATTCAGCCCCCTCGGCATAACCCCTTAAAAATGGGCATTTGTGCTTGACGCGTGGTCGGCGTGGCAGGCTTGGTCAGGCATGACTCGACCCCCCCCCTTGTGCGATTTGACTTTATAGTCGTCATTGGTATACATCCTGCATATTCTGATTTCGTGGCAGCCGCATGTAAGCAAGATCCGTGTGGGTAGGGGTACATTTTCGAAAAGTGTGTTCGAAATCGCAAAAAAGTGCCCCTTAATTTATGAGCATGACTATGGGCTTCTTGGGGAAATGGCGATATCGGTGGGCAAACTTGTGTGTTAAGGTCATTTGTGTTGTTTGAATGCTACCTATGTGAGTTGTGCACATGGCGATATGTTGTATGCCTACCTCAGATCATGTAGATAGCCGAAATCTAGCGAGTTTTGTCCAAGGGGGTAGGGTGTAAAATTGCGCGATTTGGGGGTATGCTTTTTCAGGTGGTCCCAACGGTGTCTTCCACTCCTCTGCCTCAAGTTTCGCCGCCAACACCTCCTCCATCCACCACTCCACGACACAAGAAGCGGTGGGAGTGTGTTCTGAGGTGGGAGGCGATGAAGAAGGCTGGCGAAGCGCCCAATATATCCGCCATCGCCCGACAATTCAAGGTGAAGCGCGCCTTTGTGACCAAGTGGGTGAACTGTTACCAGAGTACTGGGGGCGTCAGTGACGGTGCTGTAGGTCGACCTAGTGGGCTTGGCACCCAGAAACTGGGGACGGTAGGCTGTAAGCGAGCTCGTGAACTTGCACAAGGCAAAGATGGTGACGAGTTGGACACCAAACGTGTGAAGAAAGCCTTACAACATGAAGGCTATCACCATGTCAGCCGACACACCGTGAGCCGGGCGTTGAGGTCATCCAGGCGAGGCACGGTTATTCCACTGAAGTACAAAGCCCCCAAAGTGGTCATCGGAATCAACGCGCTGCAACGACAGAAGCGTGTCATATTTGCTCGACGAAATCGTGACCGGACTTGGAAGAATGTGCTCTGGACAGACAGCAAGTACTTCGTGGTGGGCGGTAAAGCCGGGGGACACTTGCCAAATTCAGATGGGTACCACAAAACGAGGCCAATACATGCGAGACCAACAAGAATGCGATCCAAGGTCACGTGTACGCAGGCTTTGGGTGGCATGGAAAGACTGACCTCGTCTTCGTCAGTGGGGCCACTGGCAAGAAACGCCCTGCTGAATATGGCCGGGGCAAAGGTGTCAATGCCAAAGAGTACATGGCGGTGTTGCAGGAAACGCTCATCCCAGGGGCGAAGAAGATATTCGCAGCTCGTGGGTGTTCATGCAAGATGGAGCCAAGCCCCACACCGCCAAGGTCACTCAGAAATGGTTGGCTGATAACGTGTCATCCTACATCACCGCGTGGCCCCCAAACTCACCTGATTTGAACCCCATAGAGAACCTCTGGGCGGTCATGGCAGGCAGCCTCGCTGGGACTCGCTTCAAGAACATCGACGATATGAAGGAAGGGATTGAAAAGGCGTGGGATGACATCCCAATCGGCACCATGAGGAAGCTTGTGGGAGGCATGCACCGCAGGATGAGAAAAGTTATCCAGGAAGATGGTAGAAGGATCTCGGCATAACTACCGACAGTGCAAAATGTGGCAATTTTAGCCTAGTGGTGCAGTAGTGTAGAAACCTTGCAGCACCCGTAGTCAAATCGTTCCCCAATGCGATTAAGCATTGCCATGTTGTCAAATAAGTATATCGACACAATTTTGATGCAGTGTAACCATGTTTCGATTGAAATAATGCCCTTGAACTTGCCGACGCACACACAAAATAAGCAAAAATTGCACGAAATCCCAACTTTGCAGCCCAATATCAAGAGTTACGGTGCCCATGTGATGAAACGGACAACGAAAATGGATTCCTCGACGTTGAAACACCCCTATATCAACCGACGTGGTCATTATATGCCCCAATGCTATACTCAAATGTCTTATTTCCTTCGAAACCCTACTCCGCAGACCAGGATCCCATAGTAATGCTCATAAATTAAGGGGCAACGAAAAGCGGGCGTGGTGTCGCCAAGACCGCCCGAACCTGTCGCTCGCGCATGCGCGCATGTCACCTCGGTTCCATAGAAGGTGGGGCAGTGCGCGAGGCAGCTCGGCTGCTCCCATAAGATGGTGAGTAGACCGGTTTCAATAGAGTGAGACATTCACTGGGTAGGGATTCTCAAGGGCTCAAGGTCTCAAGCAGCTCAAGTAGTCAAGTAGACTAGTGACACAATAGCGGTGTCACCCGCGACCAGACCGGCCCAGCGACCAGTTCTCCTTTTGCCTACCTCATGGACCCTGCGTTGATGAAGTGGGGCGCCCGAAAGTCGCGCGTGAAGGTGACTCCCGAATTTTTCCAAAACCGCCTTATTTTTAATTCTGAAAAATCGGAATTAATTTTACCCAATATGCGTCGAAATTGGGGAAATGCCGTGGAGGTCAGAATAGGGGTGTTTCTGGGGGGTGATCGATGCCTATCGACTAACCATTATATGTCCCCAATATTCCAATTCCAAATGCTACCTGGGGACGACTTTCCGATTAAAAAGAAA